>CM060873.1:2981691-3005306 GCA_030737845.1 Acorus calamus | reverse complement strand
GCGATGAAGGACTTGACGCTATCGTCCTGCGTCAACAGCATCGGAAGCCCGTACTTCTTGACCTTCGCAAAACTCTCCTCCGGATAGACTCCTCGGTTGTATAGAATGCTATGTTTTTCACATAAATAAACAATCAATCAAACCAAAAAAAGAAGAAAAAAAAGATACCCAAATCCACAAAGTCTCTCTGTTCCTTGTTATACCTGTTCGCAGCATAACCTGTCAAAGAAAGCAAAAAAAGAAGAAATTTTTTTAGCGAGATTCATTTGGAATGAATGAAATAAAGAGAGGAACAGAGAGAGAAGAAGAGGGAGTCACCAAAGAATTCACTGACGATCGCGGCGGAGCCTTTGAGGGTGATGATGTCCTTTGAGAGGGTCCTTGAAGCCATTTTTGTTTGTTTGTTTGGGTGTTTAGAGTCAATGGGTTTCTACAAGAATCAGAGAAGAATGAATTTGATTTTTTTTTTGGTTGGATTTCACTTGTTTTTAAAGGAACTGAAGAAAAAAAATTTTGAATTGTGTGTTCGAAGAGATGGGTCATCTTTTGTTTTTGCAACGGCTAGTTTTTTTTTGGTGAGTGGGAACTTCTCCCCCAACGGTCGGATTTTTAGCAGGGACCATCATTTTGAGTGTTCAAAACTTTTGGGTTTTTTAGGCATTTTGTGGATGGGAGTGATGGAACCCAATCTGTCTCATCTATAAAGTGTTTAATATTTGAGATTTGAAACAATTTTGTATTTTTGTAAAATGTGTCGTTCCAAGGAAGGACGGGCACCGCATTTTGTTTTGGGTGCGTCTAACCCCACTAGCCATTTGGCTCTCCCCACCAATCACCCAAATAATAAAGTATAACATATGTTTTCACTTTTTTATTATTGACCCCACCAATCAACCTCTCCCCACTAACTCAAAAATGTGTGATTGCCATCCCCACCAACTGAATCCAAATAAAACCCCCAAACACACACCCTCTCTCTCCCCGCCCATTTATCCACCATTGACCGCAACGTCCGCCATCGCCATCCCTAGCCGGGCAGTGTACTTCCTCCGGCGACACCCCGAAGACCTTCTAGTTGATCCTCATTGAGTCTCACAAGTGGAAATAGATGCTCTAACTAGAAAGAACCACTTCGGTGAGTATCCATTCTTCATTGTTTGATTTTTTTTTAAAATTTGTTTATGTGTTTTCTTGTGGATATTGTGGCATGGGTGGTGATTGTTGAAGTTTTTGTTGCAATGGTCATGTTTGTATTTTAAGGGTTTAGGGTTGTGGTAGTAGTGATGGTGTTAGAGGTGGTTCTATTTGTGTGTCGTTGTGTAGGACATTTATACGTGATTGGTGGTGATTGTGATAGTACTGATGGCCATGGATATGTGTGGTTTTATAATTTGTTTGAGTGATATGTCATATGTGTGGTTTGGATGATATGCCATGTATTGGTTGTGATGGTTGTGGTTTGGTGGTTTGTGGTAGTAGTGGATTGTGATGTTCGATGGGATAATGGTCATGGTGTTGTAGGTGGCATTTATAGGGGTATTGGTGGTGTTTGGTCATAGTTATATTTCTTAAACATGTGTCATTGTGCCTTTACATACCATTAATGTTAATCTGTTTATCAATCAAATATTCACACAGGTATTGAAATGATACAGCTATGGTCAACCGTTGATTTATAGAACCACCACAAGCGCTTTGAAGTATGAATAAAGAGGTTAGTCTTTATGCTTCCGTAGATATATTTGTCATAGACTCATAATTCAAAAAAATAATGACATGTTTATTGTGTTTTCAGAAGTATCTAATACCATTTGTTGAAGATGCCGATGAGTCCATCCCCAACATGATGGAGGCCATGTCCAATGATGTGATCACGAACATTGACACCACTGAGCATTTCTCCACACTCTTGGTAATATTAACGATGACTCCACTTCCTTGGTAACATGTTATGATGAATGTGTGGCCATATAATATGGGAGATGACATGAATGTAACAGATATTATCATTCTTTCAGGTCTTTGACACCCGAGCTGAACTAATTGATTGGGTCAAGTGTGTTGGTACAAAGAAGTGTGGTTGTCTATTCAAGCTACGTGCTATTGAACACTTAGAGAGATGGTCGTTGAGAGTTCTATGTGATATACACAATCATTCCCTCATCGTCAACATCGAGGGCCATTCATTTGCTGGGAAGCTTCTACAGGAGGAATACATTGTGCTAGA
The DNA here is from genome assembly GCA_030737845.1 of Acorus calamus. Classification (NCBI taxonomy): domain Eukaryota; kingdom Viridiplantae; phylum Streptophyta; class Magnoliopsida; order Acorales; family Acoraceae; genus Acorus; species Acorus calamus. The sequence goes on along the minus strand of CM060873.1, from coordinate 3,003,079 downwards.
GGGAATGTCAGTGAGCGGCACGCGTCCTCACGATATCCTAATGCACTTGAAGAATAGAGATCCCACCAATGTGAGTTCAATAAAGAATGTATAGACAACCTACATGTCATATAATGTGACTCATTTTATATCGACAGTGTAAAGGTCGCATAGTGTGACTCATTTTATATAAATAGCCTAAATATCATATAGTGTGACTCATTTTGTAAAGTGTAATGAATTTGAATGTTCTGGGTTTGTGATATGTAATTCACTTTTTGTAACTGGATATGTTTAGATTCATGTTATAATATGGAATCTGATTCTTGGGGGCAAAAATTTGTGAGTCTGACAATCCATTCGACAGGCCTTCTGTCGACCTGGGAAACAAAGGTCGACCAAACACCTGTCGAATTAACTGTCAGAATCAAAGTATGTTCTGACATTTTGCTCGACAGACCTTCTGTCGACCTCGGTTATACCGGTTGACGGAACCCATGTCGATGCACCAAACAGAACCGATTCATGTTCTGTCATTTACCTCGACAGACATACCGTCGACCTGGGAAATAGATGTCGACAGACGCCCTGTCGAAACACCAAACATAATCGAAAAATGTTCATACAGTCTGCTCGACAGTGTCGATGTGGATTTTTGACGAAGTTCGTCGTTAATCCGGTTCTTTCGAACTTGGTTCCGGTCCGTACGCGACGCACCGGATCACCGTTCAAAAGATCGTCTAAGTTCGCTCGACCGCTCCCAAGGACGTTGTTGTGATCGCCACTTGTTTTTCCTCAAAAGCAAGAAAAGAGGGTTTCTTTGATACTCGCCTTTGCCGGAAAATTGTGGATTCTCTTCACGTTGACGCAGCCGGCCACGCAACGCGGTGAAGCTCAGGTACCTTGCACAAAATTATTAAGATCCGATTAGAAAAATAGTGTAGTAAATTATTCTAAAAATATAAAAATAAAATAAACTAAAATGTGAGTCTTAGAACGCACCGCGTTGATTTGTTTGGGGAGGGGACTAGTAATGATTTTACTAACCCCTCCCCAAAAGATTTACCCCTTTAAAATGCAATAAAAATAGGTTGAGTTTGATAATGCTCTAACTAAATGATGTAAATGAGATTAATTAGTAAACTAAAAATAAAAGGCAAGTTAACAAAAGAAAGCCCTGTTTTGTGTTGGAGCTCCCACAACTCTTTTCTTATTCCCTCTCTCTGTTTACACTCACACTCACCTCCCTTTGATGATCCAATCTTTTTTTTTTCAGCCCCAGACACCTCCTTTTTATAACCCCCAGCTAAACCCTTCTTGCTTCCTCACTAAGAAAGCTCAGCCATACCTCCTTGAATCCCTCCCATGCCTTTGAATGACCATCCGAAATGACCAGCCACTCATCTCTCCCTTACCTTAGCCCCTAAGCAAATAATGTGAAAAATCATTCCACCATCTCAAATGAAATCTTTGACTTTTCACCCTTGCATGGCTTACATCATTGTGTACTTGTGAAAGTGATGCATGGGCATGGTGTACGTGAGAGTGGGAGTTGGGATATCATGTGTGGTGAGAGTTTTAATGTCGTATGTATGGTGATGCATGCATGTATATATATGATTTTGATGTAGGTAGGGTGTAAGGTGTAGGGTTGGGGTGGGTGATATGCATGGTGGCGTGAAAAAGAAAATGTGATGCTTGTATTTATAGATGCATGATATACAGAGTTAAACACTTGAGAAATCATAGCATACTAGAAAATAATGCATTTGGAACAAGTATTGAACTGATTCAGATATTGCTAGGGATAAGTAAATTGGATCCTAAATTGGTCAAAATGGGGTATCTACAATTGCCCCTCCTCGGACGGTGTTTCAAGTGAAACGAAAAGCACCGTTCGAGGATAAGAAGAGAGACCTCATTTTGACCGACTCATCAGACATGGATTTTGGTCTCATGACTGATAACAACTAAGAAATGAACTTAGGACAAGGTATACAAAAACTCATCAACAAAATGATCCTGGGGGAGAAAGACATTTAAACTAATGCAGTGAGTGATTCAACCCTCGATTGGGGTTCCTAGCCTTCGTGTGCTGCAGCCCGGCGTTGGATTCCCTGTGCCTACCGTGCATGGCAACTCAGCGAACATGGGGATATCACAAATGCGAAAAGAAAAGCAAATGAAATTTTGATTGATAATTTGAAAGGATCATTGGGTCATGAATCAAGGTAGACAAGGCCAAAGAAAATTTCCAAGGTGGTATGAGCAATAAGACAAAACACAAGGGAGTGGAATAATTACTTATACCAGGCAAGTTTCCGAATCAGACAAATACTCAAGCCAAATAAGAATTGAAGCTTATAAAGGCACAGAAGAGAGAGACAAATTATGCAAATTATCCTAAATGCATGCATGCTGGGTTGATTTTTGAAAATATTTTTTTAATGCATGTTAGTGGTTTTAAAAACTTGTTGGTGACCAAGATTTGGGTCAGGAGTCTTGGAAAGGGTCCATCGTCCCCATATTTAGGCCACCAACGGCCATACAAAGCTCACATTCACAAATTGGTAGATCATTGCTTTTGCTGGAGGGGCGCTCACCACTCAACAAGCAAATGCAAACTAGGTTTTGAAATTTTTTTTTTTTGTAAGTTAGTAAGTTAGAGTTAGTAAGAGATATGCCTGCACAACTCAAAATATACAAGATGATCATGTAACAGGCATGGAGAAGACACAAATAGCTTGCAGTTCTATAATACATGTCATGGCAGGATGTGAGTGTGTGCTCAAGTGACATATGTCATGGTAGGATGATGAGTAAACAATTTAGCATGTAAGAGCATGTTGTATAAAAAAATTAATTTAAGCATGAAAGACTTCTATCTGATTGATTCACTCCAGTTTGTTTGAAAATTTCAAGTCCACTTAGACAAGCACAAGATTTCCGTCCATCGGATTAGGCAACCTTTAAAATGACTCACGTGGTGTGTGATGGTGTCCGCTTAGGAGATTGTTCACCATAGAATGGATCAACCGCTTCGCCAAATTTCTAGTTTAATTGGCTCTTCCAAGGGAGAAGTAGAATGAATGGGGGTGAGAGTAATGTCTTCTGAGAACCATCAAAATTGCCCCAGTCCTAGCACATATCTTAAGTCACTCGGTCCCTCTAGCTTTCTTCTTTACTGCTTTTCTTTCTTTCTCTTTTTTTTAGTTGAAGGACGTAAACCCGCATTGAACATCTACTTTTCATCCTTTTTTTTTTGAAATGGCAAACCTTGCCTTGTTTATCGGGGGGCATTTCTGTTTTTTACCCTCCCTTGTCTTTTTTTTTTGTTGAAAGCATCAACAGTGCTAGAGCCAGCTTCTTTGGGACATGTAACAGGACTAAGGCATTTCTATGGGTCGCAGTCAACACGAATGAAAATTTTAAATAAAAGAAGATACAATTTTCCCAGTCTAATGGTGTGGACAGTTTTTCTTTCCTATGGTGGACTAAATCCTAAGCCGATAATGTGTGTGGATGGTGAGATGTTGATGTGAGCCAAGTCAAAGACAGCAAATCCTATGGACATCATCCATTAAAAGTCCAAGAAAATATGAAACAATCAAACAAGCGGAGTAAAGGCTAATAAGAAATGGTAGTCATGCTCAAACTAACTATTCATTGGAGATTTAAAAATTGCCCCAGTCCAGTGTTGGATTGGGGGTGCTCTCATGGTGGAAGATAGATGTCCCAGTTCAAGTGTTGGACTGGGTATGTCTTTGAAAATTTTTTTTTTTTTTGGATTTTGACATATTTGATTTTTTTTGGATTTTTCACTTAAAGAAAGCAGTAAACAGACAACATGCTATGTACAATAAAACATGGGAGATGAAAAATACTATACAATGCTGGAGGGTGGTCTCCAGAAATGATGGTGCAGGATGAGTCCTTCATGGAGGCTCAAATTGAAGCAGCTTTAGAGGAATGACGCTTGGAACGTCTGATGTAACATTGATGGCCCATGGATTCTCCTCCACTTTGAAGCTCGTGTGACGCTTTCTACACCATTGTTGCTCGGCGTCCATCAGAAGCTGTCGAAAACACGAGTGGCGTCTGATCCAGCTTCTGATCTGCCATAGATTCTCAGCAGAAAGAAAATGTTCCCTCAGAGAGGGGTCAGTCAACAAAGATATAGATATGGAAAGGTAAGCCATAGGGGGAACTACTGACCTTACAGATGCAAGGGGAGATGGGTTAACATGCTGTTGAGACCCTAATAGTGGTGGGACTAATGACTTTGCAATTGGTGCAACCAGGGACTTATGGATCAGATCTGATTTGGATATTAAGGGAATGATTGATTTGGATATGACGGGGGAAATTGATTTGGATGTGGCGGGGGATATTGATTTGGATGTGGCGGGGGAATTTACTTTGGATATGGCAGGGGATCCTGCTTTGGATATGACGGGGAATTCTGATTTGGATATGACGGGGAATTCTGATTTGGATATGACGGGGAATTCTGATTTGGACATGACGGGGAATTTAGGAGGAGAAGGCTCCTCCAACAGATGGGATGGCAAGTCGAGCATATTTGGCAATTGGGATAGCTCGACTGCTTCGTTGAATTGTGCATTCCTGAAGATGAGAGATTTTGATTCGAGGACATGCACAATTGGCTCAATCGGATCCGGGTCAACCTCAGAATCTGATGAATCAAAATATGAGTCGTCTGAGATGACCGGAATGGGTTCATCAAGCTTTGATATGATTGGATCTTGAGCAAGTGGAGACAAAAGGCATTCAAACTCAGCTGAGTGAAGGGCTTGGGTGGTGGGTTCAGGTAGTGTTGGGGTAGGGTAAATGAGTTCTAGTAGTTCTCCATCACAAAGCTGTTCATCATCATAGTAGTCCCATTTGGGACACTCATCAGATTCCGTGATTTCGACTATTGGAGACTCATAGGTTGGGTTTGGGTTTGGGTAGGTGAGTTCTAACAGTTCTTCATCACAAAACCCTTCATCATTATAGTCCCATATGGGATACTCTGTAAATTATGTGATTTCGACTATTGGAGGCTCATAGGCTAGGGTTGGGTTGGAGGAAAGTTCTGATTGGGGTTGTGGTTGAGGATTAGGTCAAATGGGATTTCTGGTTGAGGTACAGGTTGATGGTAGGTAAAGATAGGTTCAGGTTCAGTGGCTGGGTATGCATAGGGTTGATGGGGTGAATGATTTGGCTGAGAGGTCCTTAGTCTAATGTTGGGGTCCCTCTCACGTACACGCCCTTGGAGCCATCTCGGGAGAGGACTTCCATTGGGTGGCCTGATAATTGGAGAGGGCATCTCAACAACCTCAACATGCTCATGGACTGGATATTGGAACTTGGGGGCCTCGAAATATGCTTCTTCGTTCGAATGATAAGAGGGAGCTGTCAATGAATACCTTTGGACTGCAATAGCGCGGTCAAATAATTGATCAAACGTATTACAATCACAAAGACTCAATGCCCTTTTGATGTCCCCACAGAAATTCATGATGATCATGTCAACCTGTTGGGACTCAGGCAAAGAGATTCCAGATCGGACGTCCATATCCCTCCATCGATTGGCAAATCGAACGAAGTCCTCCCCAGGTTGCATCTTTTCAGCGACAAGGTCTGCTGGGGAGGGAGCACACCTAGCTTGGAAACAAAATCGATTGAGAAACTTTTGGACTATATCGGGTAAGATTTGGAGATCATTCCGGGAAAGGGAGGTAAACCATTGCAAGGCAATCCCTTCTAATGACAATGGAAATAGATAGATGAGCATGGCTTCTTCGTCAAGGAAGGGACGGGCATCAAGATAAAATGCATTGACATGATGACGTGGATCACCTCGATCACTATACTTCCTAAACTTGGGAGCTCGGAAATTTGGAGGAAGTTTGATGGAATCAAATTGACAGTGGTTTCTCCAATGGGAATCAGTATGGACAGGGAACATGATCTCAGAAACTTTCTGCCTTATGATTTCCTCTAGGGTTTGATTAACCTTTGAGGAATGCGGGCTGATGAGTGGGGCATGGTGGGTGGGAACCCTGGACTGAAAGGGAGAGGATGGGACAGACTCATGTCTAGGGTTCTGATTTCTGTAATTCTGATCAAATTGGGACACATCATGGAAATAAGACATTTTTTTTTATTTTTTCAATTTATAAATAAAAAAACAAATATATATACAACAAAAACTAACTCAGCATAAAACAGATATATAAATCAACAAAACTAACATGCAAGACTTTGATGATTGCTTAACTATATTTTTTTTCTTAAATCAGAGACCAAATCAAAACATTTTAAAAAAAATAAAATAAAAATAAAAATAAAAATAAAGGATCAATGACCTCAGAAAGAACAAATCAGCCTCATCATCCCCTTTTATGAGTACATTAAAATGACTCATTCTTTCATTAAAAATCAATGAGACTATGACAAAAAGGCATATGTACTTTCAAACAAGAAGTGGAAGAAACCAGTACTTCCGTAATTTTTTTTTGTTTTTTGTTTTGTAAGAAAGAAGAAGTAATTAAATATTTAAAAACATGATTGTTCTGCCCTTATTTTAAACAAAGAGTTTCCCTTTCAAAAGAAGCGCGGACAGAGTGAAAAGATCAAGTACATGCCACTGTTTATGTAAAAATTTCTTGCCCCCTTTTTTATATGATAAAAACAGAGTCAATGCTTTTGAAGATGAAGTCAAGCAACCCCTTTTGTGTGAATCAAGTCAAACACAACAAGACAACAACAAACACTTTGTTCAAATGAATGTAGAATTAACAAAGGTATATGCATGCCACTGTTCATTCTTCCAAGCTTGTCATGATTTTTTTTTTCAACGTATCACACACTGTTCACACTCCAAATCCTCTCATCATCAATTTTTTTTTTAAAAAGAAAAACACTTCAAACCAGAAACATGCACTTTGATTGTTTGAAGTTTTTTTTTTTAAGAAAATTTTATATGTAATTACAAAACAAGAACTACACTATTTCTAACTGGATCTTAATCAAAATGTGCGAGGATACCTATATTGAGCTTCGCAAAAGATGTCCCACCGTGATCGCGAGACTGTCGATGTGGATTTTTGACGAAGTTCGTCGTTAATCCGGTTCTTTCGAACTTGGTTCCGGTCCGTACGCGACGCACCGGATCACCGTTCAAAAGATCGTCCAAGTTCGCTCGACCGCTCCCAAGGACGTTGTTGTGATCGCCACTTGCTTTTCCTCAAAAGCAAGAAAAGAGGGTTTCTTTGATACTCGCCTTTGCCGGGAAATTGTGGATTCTCTTCACGTTGACGCAGCCGGCCACGCAACGCGGTGAAGCTCAGGTACATTGCACAAAATTATTAAGATCCGATTAGAAAAATAGTGTAGTAAATTATTCTAAAAATATAAAAATAAAATAAACTAAAATGTGAGTCTTAGAACGCACCGCGTTGATTTGTTTGGGGAGGGGACTAGTAATGATTTTACTAACCCCTCCCCAAAAGATTTACCCCTTTAAAATGCAATAAAAATAGGTTGAGTTTGATAATGCTCTAACTAAATGATGTAAATGAGATTAATTAGTAAACTAAAAATAAAAGGCAAGTTAACAAAAGAAAGCCCTGTTTTGTGTTGGAGCTCCCACAACTCTTTTCTTATTCCCTCTCTCTGTTTACACTCACACTCACCTCCCTTTGATGATCCAATCTTTTCTTCTTTTTTTCAGCCCCAGACACCTCCTTTTTATAACCCCCAGCTAAACCCTTCTTGCTTCCTCACTAAGAAAGCTCAGCCATACCTCCTTGAATCCCTCCCATGCCTTTGAATGACCATCCAAAATGACCAGCCACTCATCTCTTCCTTACCTTAGCCCCTAAGCAAATAATGTGAAAAATCATTCCACCCTCTCAAATGAAATCTTTGACTTTTCACCCTTGCATGGCTTACATCATTGTGTACTTGTGAAAGTGATGCATGGGCATAGTGTACGTGAGAGTGGGAGTTGGGATATCATGTGTGGTGAGAGTTTTAATGTCGTATGTATGGTGATGCATGCATGTATATATATGATTTTGATGTAGGTAGGGTGTAAGGTGTAGGGTTGGGGTGGGTGATATGCATGGTGGCGTGAAAAAGAAAATGTGATGCTTGTATTTATAGATGCATGATATACAGAGTTAAACACTTGAGAAATCATAGCATACTAGAAAATAATGCATTTGGAACAAGTATTGAACTGATTCAGATATTGCTAGGGATAAGTAAATTGGATCCTAAACTGGTCAAAATGGGGTATCTACAGACAGACCTTCTGTCGACCTGGATTACAAAGGTCGACAGACGCCCTATCGATACACCAAACAGAACCAACCCATTTCTGACATTCTGCTCGACAGACCTTTTGTCGACCTGAGATACATATGACGACAGAAGCCCTGTCGATTCACCAAACAGAACAAAAAATGTTTTCATTCACCACGACAGACGTTCCGTCGACCTGGGAAATACCGATTGACAGAAACCCCGTCGATACTCTAAACAGAATCAAAGACATTTCCTGTGATTATGATCGACAGACTCCCCATTGAACTGGGAAGTTTATGTCGACCGAAACCCTATCAATACTCCAAATAGAATCAAATAATGTTGTCAACCACTCGGCATACATGAAGTCGACACTCCAATGACAGTGTAAAGATATAAATAACTGGTACATTTATCACACTTCAACATTCAACGATTCATAATATTAAACATTCAGTGTTCAGAAGTTCAAGAGAGACTATTTAACAAGATCTACAGTCACAAACATGTACTGATTCTTTAGTTTCCCCAATAAGAAAAAAAGAAAAGTACTGATTGGGGCACATGGATTGACTGTACTTTGACTAAATCTGAGGCTTCGTCAATGGTTAAAGAGGTCAAAACATTTATTGTCTTCCCCATGATTGGAATGCCGACTATTTTGGCCACATCATCTAAGGTTATCGTCATCTCCCCAAATGGTAAATGGAAGGTATTTGTCTCTGGGTGCCATCGCTCCACCATTGCAGTGATTAAAGGATTATTAAGTGTCTTGAAGCAATACATTGCCATTGGCTACAACCCACTTTGTTTCACTCGATCTGTAAAGGTTAGAGATTCCTTCTCCAAATCCCAACTATCTAGTGTCTTGGCCGGTTGGCGACATCGCAATGATCGGTCACCCTAAAAAAAGTGAAACATATGTAGAGTGAATAATTTATTTATTTTATAACAGATTAACATAATTAGTAGTTGTTACGTTACACATACCTTGCCATTCCATACACGATATGCGATATGATGCCTGTAGTCCAGGAGGAGTTCGTTGGTCTCAGACCCACCAAGAAAGGGACCTCTTATCCTATCCTCATCTACAACGGAGTTAACTGGTAAAATATCTTGTCTCTCTTTTTTTTCGACCTCATGTCCCTCTTCATCAGACATTACTACTTCATCTTCCACTTCTTCTTCTTGAGCATATGAGACAATTGATGTAGAAGGTGCACTTTTAGCCAACCTTTCTGATTGACGTCTTCGAAGAGAGGCGGTTTGAGGGATGCGTTGTTTGGAGGCCATCCTGCATAAAACGGATTGAACATTGGCATTCAACTATAAAGCAAAAGCATTTAAAAAAAAAACAATGATATTCTAGAAGGGTAAACAATGTTCATTATTAAGAAGAATCAAATTTAAACACTATAAAAGTAATGCCCTACATATGTGATGACATAATCATTCTAATTTCAATCAACTGGATTTTTTTTTGAAGATTAGTGAATTATAAATGGACATGAACCACCACTCTATTCATTAGTCTTGTCAACACAACAAAATATATAAACTCATCTTCATTATTGAACATAAAACTAATCCAATTCAATTATAATCCCTAAGTTTGCATGAAAAACAAAGGTTCTATCCAAAATACCCTCTATTTTTATTTATTTTTTATTTTATTTTTTTGGAATAACCAATCTTTGAAATCACATGATAAAGCCTAAACACAATCCAATTCAAATATAAACCCTAGGTTTCTATGAAAAACCCTAGGTTTCTATCCAAAACCCACACAATCCAATTAAACATAAACCGTAGGTGCCCAATGAAAAACCCTAGTTTCTTTTTTTGGAATAATCAATCTTTCAATCTACATTTTAGTTTTCCTAAACCATAAAAATAAGATTTGAGCAATAACATTAATATTCAAATGATTCAAGAAGAAGAATGAATGATGGATTGCCTACAATGTGATTTGCAGGAATGATTTCTGTTTCCACTTGATGAATCTCCAACGGTGCACGAGGATGAAAGAGGGATCCAAATGAGCAGCGGTGACTTTGTAGATCGGCTAGGGGGAGGAGGAGAGGGAAAGGATGAGAGGGAGAGCAGAGAGAAGAAGAGGGAGAGGAGAGAGTAGCCTGTTTTAGGGAAATAAGGGAGGTGGGGGTGGGATTAGATGTTTAAATGTCTGTTATAAAAAGTGTAGTGGGATTAGGCATAATAAAATTAGTGGGTGGTGGGAACAAGCAGTTGGGGGGAGAGCAAAATGGTTGGTGGGGTTAGACGCACCCTTTTGTTTTTTGTAAGTCCTCGTCAAGGCATACAGGAAAGGGCACGTTTATTTCCACTAACTAATTAGTTAATATCAACAATTAATAAAAATAAAAATAAAATAGATTAAACAACATTAATCCCACCAACTATTTCGACAATCTCCCTGTCAATCTCGGTTTAACCCATTCGACAGTCTCCTTGTCAATCATTATTTAAACCATTCGACAAACTCTCTGTCAACCTTCTTTTAAAACCTTTGACGGTTGGTATGTCGACCTGATAAAACCATTTAAATTTGTTTGACTTTATTGTTATTTGCATTTGATGTTGGTTAATTGGTTGAGCTTTATATAGAGAACTTTTTGGTTGAACAAATCACATGTGTATTATTTGGATTTGGAGTTGTGATGGATTTTGGGTGCGATTCTTTGTATGGTATGAGGAATGGATTGTTGCATTGAATATTTCAATTTCCTTTGTTGTTTGCATAATGCGTGTAAGTTGGATTTAGGGTTATTGGTGTTTAAGAATAAAAAATTTGGATAAATTTATATGATGATATGATGATTAGGCTATCAATTGAATATGATTTTGTTAGATTTTTTAAGGTTCATAACTAACCTCTTGGTCTTGAATCGAATATGATTTTGTTAAATTTTGAGATGCATGGCTAACTTCATTGTTATTTTAGTAATGATAGTTTTGATTCGTTTAATATTTAATTTAACTGAACTGCCTGGTTGTGATACATTGTTGCAATTATGTTCATGTTTTTTTTTAATGTTTTGAATATATTGTAAATATTCAATGAAATGTGAATGTGATTGTGAATGCATTTATATTTTAATGTACATTGAATGTTGAATGTGGTCGAATGTGTCTCAGGTCGACAGGCCAACTGTCGAAGGTTTTAAAGAAAGGTTGACAGAACGTCTGTCGAATATTTTAAATTGTGGTTGACAGATCTGTTGTCGATTGTTCTAAAGGAATGTTGACAAAGAAACTGTCGAATGGTTTGTGGAATTAGTATTTTTTTAATTATGATTTTTTGCGTTTTTGGTTGGTGAGATTAGTTAATAGGTTGGTTGAAGTAGACATAATGATGTAGACATCATAGACACACATTATATGGACGACCGAGATCAAATGGAACAGAAGAAGAGAAGACATCGTTTGGGAGTACCGTGACTTCAAATGGCCATAACTTTTGAACCGTAGATCAAAATCGCTATTATAATATGTCCACGCGTTCGTATCGACGAGCCCTACATGAGTAACAGCTATGCCACTCGCTAATTTTTCAAACGTTCTGATATCGTCTTGGAGGTCAAATTAACGGTTCAAAGTTATTTTTACTATTTTAGGTAGTTTTGAGTTTGTTAGAATTTTATGCATTTGTTAGGATTTACTATATTTAGATTTAAATTTCAAATATTAGTTGAAATTCAAATTTGAATATTAGTTAAAATTAAATAAAGATATGTTAGTTATCTGTTAAGATCATGATTAATTTAGATTAGAATAATTAGTTGAGATCCTAATCAGTTAAGGATCTTCTTTTATAAATAGGCATGTAACCCAATTGATTATTCAGATTATTGATTATTTTGGGTTTATTTATCTTCTCTATTGTATTTTGTTAGGAGGACTAACATTTACATAGAATTTCCAATTATCTGATATTTCATCAGAAATCAACAGATCTTTGAAGCCCAACATCCCTGGTATTCTGCCTGAAGAATCAACAGCGTCGCTGGAGCCTGTGAATTCGTTCCTTAGATCGAATTAGCAGAAGAGTGTGATCATCACGCTACATCACATGCCCTAGAGGAAAATATACCAAATGACCCTGACCATATAATAGTAGCTAGGATGTGTGTGTGTAATGTATATATATATGTGGTGAGTGTGATTTTTTTAAAAAATTAACAATTAGATTTGCAATCGGGACATGTGTATCTTTTTCCAACATTGACATGCCCTGAGAGAGGAGAAATTGTGTTGTTTGATGTGGGGTGGGCTTAGTGTTTATGGGCATAGCATGGGTGGAGTAATGATTTCCAACTTCGAGAAAACCCCTACCCAACTTGGGTCGTATTCAAAATTCCATTCATTTTTAGTTGGATTAAAAGGGCGGATTTAAAATGTATGAATTCGTTAAGATAGAGGAATCCGAGCATCTTTGAATATGTTTGATTGTGATAATCTATCTATGTATTAATGGGAAGTGTTTAAGTTTTTCAACTTTGTTTCTTTGTAACACTTTCATCTCCAAATTTATTCTTAGCCCCCGTTTGGAACGGGAATAAGCCCTCGAATAACCTGATATTGATTGGAATAGGGGTTTTAACCCGTTTGTTTGCATAGTATATCCTGGAATATCTTATGCAGAATAAACTGGTATAAAGTGGTATATGGATTTCAACCAACCCCTGAAATTAAAGTTATCATATATTATTCCACCCAAAGAATATGTGGTTATACTGTCAAATCAACTGTCATCACCTCTTATAAATCACATGTCAAATCAACTATCATTATTTTTTCACATTTTATAAATCATTATCCATATTTTATTCACATTTTACCCAAATAACAAAATATTTATTCTTACGTTTATCAACGAAAATAATTCAAAACACAACTAAACACAAAATCACTTTATCCTTATTTATACTCACTTATACCAGAATAAATGTATATCCAAGAATAAATCTTATTCCCGTTCCAAACGGGGGCTTAATTTTTTATGATCATTATTTTTTGGATTAAGGGTACGAATGAAAAAAAAGGATAATGTGATATATAATATATTCATCAAATCTATCTTTTTAATATGAATGAATGACGGTGATGGTGCCACATCATTATTTATTTGTTGTTATTTTTTAATAGATTTATATTGAGATAATCATGAAATATAGACGATAATTAGTTAATTTTGAGTCAAATATGAGTTTCAATATTTGATCACACTTTTTATCATGAAATAGTAATTTTTGGAAAAAATCTATTTCAAGTTAGATGTATATATCGAAAAGTTATTTCCAACATGCTATTGATCACCCCAATCAGATTATACTTGAAAATTTATGAATTTTTAAAGGATTTGAGGTATAATTTAATTCTTGATTTTTTTGTAACTATATATAAATTGAATAATATCATCAATATATGCCTAATCTTAATGGTTATTTTGCATATATACCCTTAAAAAATCACAATTTAGCAAAATATCCTTAATAATTTATTATTTTCAATAATATCATTTAAAAGGGTTTAAATTGTATATAAATATCATTTTTTTATCTATATGTTCAAGCGATATTGTTGATTTCAGAGTTTCAAATGGGGTATTTTTACAATATAAGGCGTGGGAGGTGAAAATGTCCTCCTCCTTGAATGGGCCGGACTCGAGGATTGTCCGGGCTTGATTTGGGTAGATCCGCGAAGAGACAACGACAATGGAAGAGGTGACGACGGTGGAGCAATTTGTGGAGGTTTGTTTGGACTGAACCTGATGTAGATCAAGCTGTCTACGTACCCTTGTTAAGGGATCCAGCCACACTTAGTTCCTTTTTGGCGAGAACCTCCGACGATGAAGCTCAATCTCCATTAAAATGAGATTTTAAGCTTGGGTCTTCGGTTCTCTTATTTTTTGGGGAAGAAGAAGAAGTATCTCTCCCCCTCTCTCTGTTCCTCTCTATCCATCTCTCTCTCCCCCCTCCTCTAACGAAGGGGATACCTTTCTATTTATAGTGGGAGGGGGTGTGCCTATTGCCATGGAGGAGTGAGCATTTCATGGGATGCAATCTTCCACGTGGCTCTTGGATCGGTTGTCACGTGAGATCTACTTTTTGATAGTTTGTTACAGTCACTGTGTCAGAAAATATTCCTTGGGATTTCTAATATCTCGCCGATGCAGACTCTATGCTTTTGATTTAAGTCGGACAGGAGCTATGCTCCCATTCACCCAGGTCTGGTCGAGAGTCTGACTAGACTATTTATTGGCCCGACCTGAGATGGTGGTGTGTTATGACGGAATGTGATGGTCCGGGGCGGTATGACCTTTTAAATAGATCCTAAGGTGTGACAGATTTTGGCTTCTACATAAGGTTATGTAAAAATTCTTTTTCTATTGTACCCCTTTATGTGTAATTTCATTTAAAATTTATAATTTATTTAATTATTATTAAAAAATTTATTATATCATTTATGTAGATTTAACATGATATATTATATCACATATAAATGGATTAAAAAAAATTTAGAGTATTGGCTATGGGCAACTTTTTAAAAAAAAATTTTTATACGCACATCATGCGTGGAGGAAGACCAGTGATAACTAAATAAAATACCACATGTCTTGGGGATTCGAATATGGTTCATGCACCTGACATTAATCCTCCAAAATATTAAAAAATAAAAACTAACAAAAATTGGATCCATATTTTGGCCTGACTATCAATTTGACATCAACCCAATATTATATAGATTTTGATATGTCAAACATGGTTGAAAAAATAGCGTTATAAATAGTAGGGCTGCAACTCGGGCGGGTTGAGTTCTGGTTGACCCCAACCCGATTTTCTAACATGGTGTGCATATTAAATAAACCAACCCGACCTAACCCGTAAGATTAGTTAAATTTACCTAAAATTTGAATTGCCTAAATTAAAAGCTACCGAATGAACGGTCATGATTTTTTTTTAACTATTAGTTTACGGGTTCGGATTGGGTCGGGTTGTGAATGAGGCTAACCCGAACCCAATCCGATTTGTGAGTCAATCTAAATTGGTCAACCCGAACCCAAACCTGATTTGGCAAATCCAACCCATGTAAAAATCGGGTTCAACCCAACCCAAGTTATAGCCCTAATGAATAAAAATAGAGTAGCAAAAAAACAAACAGACAATCACACAAAAGAAAAGGATTTACTTGGTTCTTCAAAAAACATCTTCCAGAAGATATTTTTTTTCCTTATTTCTTGGGGAGTATATATAGTCCCATACATGTTCACATCAAAATGAATAATGTCTCCATTACATGACCACAATACCCCCCAAATATGTATAGTTCATTCATAGTGACAAACAGAGGCAAATCTACATTAGTTATATATATATATATAAGACCTTCACCCTTGAAAATGAGGGGAAAAAATACACAACATCTCAACCATTAATTGGCAAAACAAAACTTTCACTAAATTTATCCACCAAATTAGAAGCCCCCAT
Organism: Acorus calamus; assembly: GCA_030737845.1. Classification (NCBI taxonomy): domain Eukaryota; kingdom Viridiplantae; phylum Streptophyta; class Magnoliopsida; order Acorales; family Acoraceae; genus Acorus; species Acorus calamus. The sequence continues at coordinate 2,987,270 of CM060873.1, read as the reverse complement.
TCCTAAAAACATCACAATTCAACTGTATAAATTTAAAAGAAAAAAAAATCACAGCCATTAAAATTTAATAAAATATTTAATAAAAACAAATTAAATAATGTTTTTCATGATTTTTTCTTCTAAATAAAGCCAAAACCTCAACGATCCTCTCTCCCAAAATCAATCAACATGTCTCTAATCTTTATCGATTGGCCTATCAACATGTCTTTGGTATATTCTTTTTTATCTTTCCTTTTTCTTTTATTATTTGTCATGTATGACATATTAATCTTTCAAAATCAGTTCAATAAATGATACAAGTACATTTTTTGTGAATATATTTAATACTAATATACTATGAATATTTATATGGTTTTCATTTTTATGTTGAATAATTTTTCGAAGCCCTCCCCCTCTCAAAAAAAAAATCCTAAGCCCACCATTAGTGACAAATAATATTTCGATCATAAAAAAAAACTTTGATGCTGCAGTCTTCCATGTTATCCAGAAATCAGAATGAAGACAAAAACCCTAATAGATGGTCCCCTCTCAAAAATCTACGATGTACAAATGTTTTTGGAAGTGGTCCATGAAACTATTAACAACCAAACAACATGCTTGTGGAAGAAAGAGACACAAGTCAGTCATGGGCTCATGGCTGTCGACATTATGAGTTCATACACAGTCACATATTACATTCTCTTCCTTGAGATAAATTTTTTGGATAAATTAATTTAAAAATCACTATTTTTATTCAGATTTGTATTTGGTAATGATTTTTATTATCTTTTTTTTTGTGTTCTTATCTTCAATCTTACATTTGGATTAAATATGGGACAACTTTAATTTATTTAAAAATATCAAATCTGCCATTCCTATTAATGAGGTATTAATATTGTTTGGTGGAACACATTCTTTTTTTTTGGATTTTGTTTTTTTTTTTTGGGAAGGGTAGTCATAAATGTTATTCCGATTTTATAAAATAGGTATAAAAAATTGTGACAAAATATATTCCACCTTTTACATGGAACAAACTATCCCTAGTTTTTATCTTAAAATGTGGACTGTGAGAGGTGAAAATGTCCTCCTCCTTTAATGGGCCGGACTCGAGAATTGGCCGGGCTTGGTTTGGGTAGATCCGCGAAGAGACGACGACGGTGGAAGAGGTAACGACGATGAGGCAATTTGTGGAGGTTTGTTTGGACTGAACCTGATGTAGATCAAGCTGCCTACGTACCCTTGTTAAGGGATCAAGCCATACGTAGTTCCTTTTTTGTGAGAACCTCCGACGGTGAAGCTCAATCTCCATTAAAAATGAGATTTTAAGCTTGGGTCTTCGATACTCTTATTTTTTGGGGAAGAAGAAGAAGTATCTCTCCCGCTCTCTCTTTGTTCCTCTCTATCCATCTCTCTCCCCCCCTCTTCTAACGAAGGGGATACCCTCCTATTTATAGTGAGAGGGGGTGTACCTATTGCCATGGAGGGGTGAGCATATCATGGGATGGAATCTTCCACGTGGCTCTTGGATCGATGGACACATGAGCTCTACTTTTTGACAGTTTGTTACAGCCACTGTGTCAGAGAATATTCCTTGGGATTTATAATATCTCTGTGCTTTTGATTTAAGCCGGACAGGAGCTATGCCCCCATTCACCCAGGTCTGGTCGGGAGTTCGACTAGACTGTTTATTGGCCCGACCTGAGATGGTGGTGTGTTATGATGGAATGTGATGGGTCGGGGCGGTATGGCCTTTTAAACGGATCCTAAGGTGTGACAGATTTTGACTTTTACATGGACAATTGTCCATACTTTATCCCCATTTTTTTATGCCATATGGGATTACAAGTGATTTAACCTAATTTTTTTCTTATCCTGACCCCTTATCCTCATATCAAACTAGGCCTTAGGGTTTTGTGTCGCTACAAAGTGTATTCCCTTTACCCAATTTTTTTTATATTTGTTTTGTTTTATTTGAAGGTTTTGACTTTGTCATCACTCATTGATTAGCATGGACAACCTTGTGAGCTTGGGTTGGCATATCGAGTAGCATATCTTATCTTAATTATTGTGTGATCAAATCTTAGTCTAAGGAATGTGTTTGTTGATGGGGATGTGAAGCTCATCTTCATCATTTGTATCTTATGTGTTACTATTTTATTTTATTTTATTTTTATTTTGGTGATAGGAAGTTTCCTTAGGAATCTCATGGCTTGAATTCCAATATAGAGTTTTTTTCCATGGAATTTAAATTATTTTCACAATTTTAAGATTTACTTTAATGGTCTCACATGCAGCCCTAATTGTGCACCTTTATAAAAAAAAGTGAAATAGTGTAACTCCACTGAATTTATATGTTCATTTACATACAACAATAAAAAATTCATAATTTATTGCAGCATATATCTCATTGGAAAAATGTTTGTATATATTGACCCAATCAAATATAATTAGTAGCCAAATAAATCAAAATATAAAATTTACTAAGACTAGAAAAATATTAAACAAATATTATAATCAATTATTTTGAGGCCTTAGAAATCAATCAATTTTGATTTTGGCTTATTACTAGTAAATAGTAATTCACTTATTAAAAGTTTTAACAAAGGAATTTGGCTAGATTTTGCATAAACAGATAATAGCAATAACTAATAGTGATCAATGGCAAATCCAGAAATTTTTATAGATGTGGTCATTTAAAAATTTAAATTCCATAAAATTTTTAAAAAATCATGTGGTCATTTAAAAATTTAAATTTCATAAAATTTTTAAAAAATCTACTCTTATCATATATTTATAAAAAAAACATAAACTTTATTTGAAAAGTAGAATTGTCCTCGACGAGATTTCATATTCTGAAATCGTTGCATGATAATTTCATTATCAACATTTTCGAATGTGTGACCAAACAATCATTTCAGATAACACCATAATGGGGTAATTTGGGGGTTTTAAATATAAAATTTGGGCCAAACAGGGCTAACTGGTGGGTTGAGTTGCCCCTAATCGTGATCGATCTCTTTCATGAAAACATCAAATTTCATGGGATCCATCGGATTTTATTTCTGTCGGCTGTTATTTTTATAATTTTATCTTTCGTACTACTTGTAGTAATGCATTCATCACAAAATTAGGGTAACAGAGGAAAAAAGATTCTCAATTTCCAGAAATGCATCACAAAAATGAGGGTAACAGAGAAAAGAAGATTCTCAATTTCTTCTCATGTTACTTATTATATCATTGTTGAGAGATCAATTTGATTTAGACAATATTTTGTTCAAGTTGTCTTTTGTACAGCTGATCATCATGTGGGTTTTGGAAGTATGTTTACAAGTTGCTAATTAGAGTTTAGACAAGCCAACACCACTTTTCTAGTCAAGAAAAGCACCTACCAAACAATGGCATTATTTAACTGAAACCTCCAAGAAATTAGCAAGGTTTCATTTTTTTTTATGTATGAAATGGGGAGCATATATTCTTGTTTATTTTTTATTTAGGTTACCCAAGCACACATTCTTAGACCACGTTACCAAAAAAAAATGAGGACGAGAAACGTGGTGGTCTTCAAAATATCATTATTCTATTTTGATAACATATTGAATGAATTAAATATATATAATATTTTTAATATATTTTTATAATAGAGTATATACTGACAATGTGTTAAAAGATATCATATATTATGTTAAGTGATGTGACATTTACATGAAGTACAATGGTTTGGTATAACTGTACGAGGGCGTTTGGGTAGAGGAATAGGAGAGGAATATGTGGGAATAAAGGAGAATAAATAAAAAAAAGTGTTTGGATAGAGAAAATAAATGAGTATAGAATTATATGAGAATAAACTGGTATTTGTATTTTAGGTCCCATGGAATTGTGTTATTCTTCCACTGGTATAAGGTGGCCCACTTGTTAAATCACATGACATCACATTAAATCACATGTCATCATCTCTTATACATCAATAAGCCTCACATGTCAAATTAACTTTTTACACTTTATTCACATTTTATTCTTCATCAACCAAACAATTCAACATTTGTTATTATGCTTTCCGATTAGAATAACAAAATACACAACCAAACAGAAAATCACTTATTTCATTGATAAAGTTATTTATTCATAGGATATGTATAAAAACCGCATAACAACTTATGTATCTATCCAAAATGTTGTTTGGGTACAAACATAAGAATGAAAGGTTGAAATAGGATGAATTAAGGTAAAAAAATGTTGTTTGGATGACTAGTATTAGCTGGAATCTGGATGTTATTCCAGATTCCAAGCTCCTCCATAAATGGGGGCCATTGAATGGTGGTGGTGGCTGTGGTGTTTTCGGTGATGGACTGGTGGGTGGTGAATGGTGGTGGTGGTTCTCAAAGGGATGGTTTGAGTGTTGGGATAAGGGGTAATTATATGAGAATAAGTGAATGAGAGGATAATTTATCCCCGTTTGGTATAAAAAAAATAATTGAAAAATACCGCAGACAGTTGTTTCCATTTTGAAATGAAAATGATGATATTTTATTGCACCTAAAGGCTAGGATAGCATTTATCTCCATTTTTTATCTCAACTGTGATAAATGTAAATATGAACAAAATTGATAGACTTTTTATTCCCTAAAATTAAATAATATATCATCAAAACCTTATCCCCTTACCAAACTAGCCCAAAGGAGTAAACCTGTCAATTATCCAAAAAAATATTTGTATCCGATCCGAATTCGTATCCGAAATTCTAGAAAATATCCGATATCCAAAAAATATGTATCTGTATTCGAAAAATGTATCTGTATCTGAAAATTTTCGGATTGGATACGGATATGCCTGTATCCCATCCGAAAAATATTCATATATGAAAATATTATTATATTATTATTTATTTAATTATATATTTATATTTTTATAATTAGTATTAGTTTTTTGTTTTTATTTTTACTTTAAAGTATGTAATGTTTTATGTATATGCTTATAATTTTATATTTTATACTAGGTAATTGTTATATTTTTTTACATATTTCAAATATTAGATATATGATTTTTATTTTTGAATATTGGATCTTTGGATATTTTAGTCATTTCATATTTAATTTAAGTTTTTGGATATTTCAGATAATTATCCGTATCCGAATCTGGATTTTTGGATCGGATATGGATATTTACTTTCAATATACGTCGGATATTTTTTCAGATATTTAGTTCAGATACAGATACATATATGGACTTATCCGATTTGTATCCGTTGATTGACAGGCTTACAAAGGGGTAGACGAAGGGTAATTTTATCATTTTAAAATTTAAAACATTGATCCATATCTTATCCAACAATATCTAAATTTAATCAAATCCTAAAACTTTATTATTATGTTTCTCAATAAGAATAACAAGAAATACAACCAAACAGAAAATCATGTATTCCATTGATATAGTAATTTATTCATAGAATAATCATAAACCCCAAAATAACTTATGTCTCTATCCATACGACACCTTAAGTTTTGGCAAATAAGCATTGGAACAACTTTTTATTTTTCAATTCAAATTTAAATAATTATATTAAATTACTTCTACTATTATGTACACTCCATAGATAAATATAT
>CM060873.1:2700837-2971691 GCA_030737845.1 Acorus calamus | reverse complement strand
TATTTAAATCAATTTATGTCAAAAGATGGTAAAAAGAGACTATTTTAGATAACTTTTTTTTAAAATATTTGATTTGGATATTTTTAGTAGTTGGAGGATTTTTTTTTATATTTTTCCTCCGAAGTATCCGGAAGCAAAAAATATTTTCCGGAAAATGTGACTTGTAAAAATAAAAAAAAATACAAAATAATATAAATATCAAACGGTCCAACTATTCGGCACAACACGTAATAAAATATAGATCGAGGGAGTTATTTATAAAATTCAATTCACCTACAGAAACCTACAACGCGGAGCACAATCGGAAACGTCAGAGCGCATCATTGATCTCCACGTGTCAGTCAAAAAATCAACGTGAGAACGGTCGTTGATTAACGGCGGCTCGCGGTGAAAGGGACGCTGAAGAAGAGGAAGCCGAGTTGGTGGTAGGTGAAGGCATGGTTTTGGAGGGGCCTATATAAGAAAAATCACATATTTCTCTCTATATAAGGAGATTTTTTCGAGACCCAATCGTTGAAAGATCTTCTCAATCGAGGTATCCGATCCAGTCTTTTCTCAATTGCTTCTCAACTGGGTTGATCTCAAGTTTTCTTTTCTTTGGAGGATTGAATTTTGGGTACTTCGTTTTTTTTTTTTTTGGATACCCTTTTGAACGAATACGTTGAAAGTTGCCTTTTTTATTAATGAATTGGTTGAAAGTTGGTTTCTCATTGGTGTTTGGAGGGGTTATTCTTATTCACACCTGTGTTGTTTATAAGGTTTTTATGTAGGTTGGGTTGTATAAGAAAAATCACGATATCTTTTACTCCATATAAGGATATTTTTTGAGACCCAATTGTGGAAGATTTTCTCAATCGAGGTATCCGATCCAGTCTTTTCTCAATTGGTTCTCAACTGGGTTGATCTCAATTTTTTGTTTTTTTGGAGGATTGAAATCTGGGTACTTTGGTTTTTTTGGATTCCTTTTGAATGAATACGTTGAAAGTTGGCTTCTTTTGTATTTCTGAATTTTTATTTAATGAATATGTTGAAAGTAGGTTTCTTTTTGGTTTTTGGAAAGGTTGTTAACACCAATGTGTGTTGTTTATGCGGTTTTAAGTTGGTGGGGCTATATAAGAAAAATCTACGATATCTTTTACTCCATATAAGGATATTTTTTGAGACCCAACTTTGGAAGATTTTCTCAATCGAGGTATCCGATCCCATTTTTTCTCAATTGGTTCTCAACTGGGTCATCTCAATTTTTTGTTTTTTGAAGGATTGAAATGTGGATTTTTTTTGAACGAATACGTTGAAAGTTGGATCCTTTTGGTTTTGTGGTTGGGATTCTTTAGTTGTTCTGAATTTCATTTGAATGAATAGGTTGAAAGTTGGTTTCTTTTTGGCGTTTGGAAGGGTTGTTCACACCAACATGTTTATTTATGCAGTTTATGTAGATGGGGTTAGGAAATAGAAGGGTTTGTGATGCAGATCTTGTTTTGTTACTGGAAAATCATCATGTCAATTGTGTATCCCATGTTGGGTAATCTTTAGATTTTCATTATATGCATTGAGAGTTGAGTTAGAACAGGAGAATTTTAGATATATCATATTGAATTTGATGCACACCTGTCATTATTTATTTTATTGTCTTTTGTTCACCGCTTGTGGAATGGTTGATAGCAGATGATCTGAATCACATTAGGATTGGTGATGCGGTTTTACATACATAGGGTTATGAAAGAGAAGGATTTGTGATTCAGATCTTGTTTTATTGCTGAAAAATTATCGTTGTATATAGTATATTGAGTATCCTGTGTTTTGCAAGTGTTAGTTTTCATTGTATGCGTTGAGATTTCAATTGTAGAAAGAATTTTGGATATATTGTACTGAATTTGATGCATACCTATGTTGTCGTTCGCTGCTTGGGCAGTGGTAGATCGATAGAAATGATCTGTAGCACATCTTTAAATTCTTCCAAGTCTCGTTTTTTGTAAAATCATGATATGCACAAAAAAATGCTACTTGCATGCTCATAATTTTCTCAGATTCTATAATTCATTATTTTTGGAGGGAGTATCATATTAATATTAATGATTGTTTATCCTATGTTGTATTTCTGATCTCAATGTGAGTAACTACTAACTAGGACCACTTCTTTTTGTGCTTGGATCCAGTAATCCTTCACTTTTCCTTGAATGAAGAATTAGAGATTTGAGATGTCTGTTCCATCATCTTTGGCCCATTATTCAAACTTGGTGAAGAATCTAATCAGTGGTCATTCTGTGTAGGCATAAACTACTATACTGATCAAACATGTCTTTAAGAGAGGACTCATCAGTGGGAAGAAATAGCTCAAGGGGTGAGTTTTCCTCAGAGGATAGGGACTCTGATGGTGTCCCTGAAACTGGTTGCCTATCCATCATTGTTCTTGGTGCTTCTGGAGACCTTGCAAAGAAGAAGACATTTCCTGCCCTTTTCAATCTTTTTCAGCAGGTTTGTTATGCTCTTTCTATTGAGAATTATAATTTGTTGAAAAATAGTGCCATGAATCAAAGTAGAGAAAACTAAAACAAGCACACAATCACATGAGAAGAATACATTGTTTGGCTAAAGCTTGACTATGTCTACGGAGAGGGTAGAGAAATTTTTTCACTATTTTTCTGAATTTCAGATTGCATGCAGGGCTACAGACTCCCCCCCCCCCTCAAACCCTAGGTCTGCCTCTCAATTATATGAGAAACCTTAACCTACAAAGGAATATGTATAGTCTGCATACATTATTATAATGTCCCATGTAGAATATAGAAGTTACAAAACTGCCACTGCACATGAAAAATACACGTGCACAAAAAATTGAATACCATCTAATGCTATGAATTGATTCATAGTGGCAAACAATATTTTGGCCATGAGGGGAACTTTGTTGTAGTTCTTTCTTGATATCTAGAAACTGGAATGCAAGACATAAACCTAACATAGTCCAATATAAAAGAATTGTACTTTTTTCATTTTTTTTAGAATTGCACTTTCTTCCCATTTTATGTGGTTAATGTGGATCAATTTCATATTTATATGAAGTTCTTCAGCCTGTGGTTCTGTTCTGCCTTTCCTTGTCCAGCATCCAATTCTTCTCTATCCACACCTTGTACGATTCGAAAACCAGTTTTTCTTTCTCAGTTGAACATGTTTTTTGAGCCATAAAGGAAAATTATAATGCAATTCTTGATAACAAAAAAAACAAATACTGGTGATTCTCTTAAATAATAGTTTAGGAAAAATTGTTTCGTAAGACAGGAATCTTTTCTTATTTAAGCTTGTGTATAGTGAGTAATATGTGATGCTATTTTATTAAGAGAGTAATTTCAATTAAGAGAGTCATATTAAATATAATGAATGGGTTTCCTTTGCAATGCAATAACCATGAAATTTATCATCATGGAATTCTAAAACTTTTTTCTTCATAGGTTGTATAGTAGGGTTTATGCCAACCCGTTAAATGCTATTGCTATGCGACAATATTGTGTTTGATTTTCTACCTTTATGAAAGACAGCTTTGTGGGTCAAGTCACTTGCTATGCTGATTTTGTTATGCACGACCAACCTGATGATATGTTAAAAAAAAACTCATGCATATGATGGAATATAATTAAAGCATAAATGAAACAATCAATTAGTTCACAAGATATTCAATGTACACCTACTTCATAACTGCTGTCTATGGAGGAAGGGATTGAAGTTGCTATCTTGAAATCATCTTGTATAGTTCTTCATCTCCTTTCTCTTCCTTATTTTGAGAAATTGTTGTTCCATGAAACTAGGAGTTTTTTGTTTATCTTATGGGGCAACTCAAGTGGGTTCTTTGCACACCATGTTATGTTATGTTTGGTATCTGAAAGACTGAAACTGTTCCTGAACCTGTGAAGTATGTCAATATCATAAACTTTGAAGGAATGTTCCATGTACACATGAGTGTTACCTATGTACCAGTTTCATTGTTATAATTGTAGATATTCTACATCATTTTAGCTTCTCTTTCCAATATTTGATGAATCTCACCCCTTCGTTGCACAGGGATTCTTGCAATCAAGTGAAGTTCACATATTTGGATATGCACGAACCAAACTTTCAGATGATGAATTGAGAGATCGCATCCGTGGGTGAGATTTTTTTTTCTTTTGGAAGTAATTCTTTTGATGTTTTTCACCAAGTTTGTTATTATCATTTATTTCTGAGCAAATCTTTTCTATGCATGATTGATGCTTCGTTTTACCATCAATTTGACTTTGTAAGAGTAATATTTTCCATCCACAACTAATTTACTACAGATCTTCCTTAAGTATTTCACTGCTTTATGGTTGAAGTCAGCCCCTAGTGGGTGTTAGTTAACCAGCTGTCAGTGAGGTTGTGTAAGGATAGTTAAACCCTCATCTAATTAAACAGGTATCTATAGTTACTAAAAGTAGTTTGTGTTCATTATGAGATTCGAGCTACTTGAAGCCTTAAATAAACCAGTTAAGACCTTAAGGATCAGATAAGATGCTCCATATGCTTTTATACTTTTTTTTCCTTTTGTGGTTTGTTGTCCTGATGTAATCTGACAAGAAACTTGGATTCAAATGGAGCCTTGTGAGACTTCTGTAGACATTTTGATACTTTAATTTATTACTTGGCCAGCTCTCTTTGCATATCTTCTCTATTTTATTTTAACTCCTCTTGCAAATAGTTTTCTATGGTTTTGGCTCTGATCATTTTTATATACTTTGATAACATCAAGTATTCTTCTTTCTAGATTTGTAGGTGAGCTCTCTAACTATGCTTTTCTTTATCCATATTTAATGTTTACTGTTATTATTAATGATAATCTGTTTCTGGACGTCCATGGTCTTGCTTCTGCAAAAAATTTAGAATAATCTTAGTTTTGTAATCTTATAATCACATGAGGATGCCTTCTATTCCTGTTGAAATACAGGCCCGACAGGTGCTGGATAGAGACATCCATATTTTTCCTTATCTTGTTCTAGGGATGTAGCTGTGAATTTAATGTTCCCGTCAATTTCATCAAAGTATTCTAAACATCATGATTCGTTACTGAATTCATTTTGGTAGCCCTGTGTCTTTCATTATTTTATGATATCATTTTTAATGTTTTATTTATCAAATTTTTGCTGAGAATGTCTGCACATCATATCCATTAAACACTGCATGTAGTTTACTTTGATGTTATATATCATAAGAGCAGTTAATTCACGTGGGAGCACTGGTTGAACAGTTATCTTAGCCAAGGAAAGGGAGCGTCATCTGAGCACTCAGAGCATCTATCTAAGTTCTTACAATTGGTAATAAAATTATTCATATATTTGGCTTGTACATCTCAATTTCCCACCTTTGTAACTTTTTACAATTTGATCTCGCAGATCAAATATGTGAGTGGTCCTTATGACGGAGAGGAGGGTTTCCAACTATTGAACAAAGAAATTTCAGAACATGAGATATCAAAGAACAGCCAAGAAGGATCCTCTCGGCGGTTGTTTTATCTTGCTCTGCCTCCATCAGTATATCCTTCTGTCTGCAAAATGATTCGACATCATTGCATGAATCTTTGTAAGTCAATCATTTTAGTCCACTGAGAACTGTGTGCTATTTTTAGAATGATGCAGAACAATATAGCACACGGGCAATATATAAAGTGATCTGATTCATTAATAGTTCACAGAACATCTTGATGTATAGGTGAGAATAATATTTGTGCTAGGAAGCATACACACTTTATGAACATGTCTTGTCCGTGTTCGACATGTATCAAACACATGACATGGCATGACATGCGTTGGATACATATCAGACACTCCATGTGTCCAAAATTCAAAAATAATTTTCTAAATTTCGGACACACATTGGATGGGAGATGGACTCAGTCAGTGTGGACTCTCAACGCAAGAAATCAAATAATTTTAAAATCACAATATCAATTGTAAGGTTTATGCTCACATGAAGTCAAATGATGTTAGAATCTTAACTGAGCTGATACTTGACACACCGTTGTAGTTATATCAATTTTTTTTTAGCTCATGAACATGTGTTCCATTTTTAAAATATTCTAAATATCGCATATATATTGTTTTAATTAATTGTCGTGTCTTTACTCTTTACTGTGTCTGTGTCCTAGTTTTTCAAGATTTTCCGTGTCACCATGTCGTATCATGTCGTGTCGGTCTCCCGTGTCTGTGTCAATCAACTCATGTCAGTCTTTTATTATTCATTTCCAAGAGTTCATGTCAGATATGCACAATGAATCTGCATATAGGCATTCATAATGCTAGCATGGCAGATGAACAAAACCAACTATGAAAAACATTAATGTTCTTTGTTACTCTATCTTAATCATTCTAGCTACATCTGTTCTAACTCATAACCCAACCAATTATTGTAGTATTAGTTTGAGATAGTTTAGTATGGTTTTTAAAATGTTCCTACTAAATGATATATATCCATATTGACTTTTATCTGAGGGAAATTTGTTAGAGTAAAAATTCCAACACATGTTTTACCTAAAATTTTTTTCCAGCTCATCTTGGTGGGTGGACTCGGATTGTTGTTGAGAAACCTTTTGGTAAGGACTTGGGAACTGCAGAAGCGCTGAGCTCGCAGCTTGGAGAATTGTTCAATGAACCTCAACTATACCGCATTGATCACTACTTGGGCAAAGAATTGGTCCAAAACTTGGTATGTGCAACATGAATTGTAGTCATATGTTTTTAAAATTTTTGTACTCAATACTAATTATGTCCTATATTTTCTGGAATAAACAGTTGGTACTTCGTTTTGCAAATCGCTTCTTTTTGCCTCTTTGGAATCGCGATAACATTGATAACATACAGGTTAGAATTCTCCCATTGATGATGAATATGATTTACAAAATCTCTGTCAATCTTATTATAAGCGTGTGCCCTATTGGAAAGCTTTATATTTGTATATTAGGATACTTTTATTTATAGTATTCTTGGAGGATCACAGTATTCATGGAAGCTTCTATGTACCACAAATATGTTCTTTTGTTTATTCTTGGAATCCTATAGATTACAGTGTCAATTTATTTGTTTTTGTTTTTGGAATTTCGTCATCATCTTATTTTATGAATGTCATGAACACTGGAAAACATTATTCTATGCTGAAGATGTTAATATCAAGTGAGTTCATTATCGAAGTTGGAATGTAGTAGTATGTTGCATGACTATATCGTGTTTGGGAGATTAATCATCAGTCACCTTACTAGTCATGGTTTGGTTTAAAAATTGCAAATCCTGTGTGGATTTTATTCATGAAAGCATTCACTGTGTTGCTCTTGTCAGGTATATGTTGTTTGTTGAGTCTTCATGGAGTTTTAATGAAATTTAGGTCTTTGCTGCAGATTGTCTTCAGAGAAGATTTTGGAACTGAGGGTCGAGGTGGATATTTTGATGAGTATGGGTACGTTTCAATAAATTTATCATGGCCCCTATATGGTTAAACATAAACTGTCAAATTAATCATCTTTATGATATATGTAATTGAGTTCTTAAGTTAAAAGGTGCATGCTTAGGAATTGGCCTTGTAAGTCGGGAAATGTAATATTGGCTTGACGTGGGTACTTTATTTGTTAGGATGCCTTATCTGACCTAACAAGTGAATATGTTGGCTTGTTTTGCAGAATCATACGTGATATCATCCAAAATCATTTGCTGCAGGTAAAGTAAATTGATATCTAATAGCATATTGTGGTATTACATTTCTGTAGATAATGATACACTTGCTATTAGATATCTAATAGCATATGGAACTGAAAACAAATGGGAGTTACTCCTGGACAAATAAAGTAAATTGATATCTAATAGCATATTGTGGTATTACATTTCTGTATGATACACTTGCTATTAGATATCTAATAGCATATGGAACTGAAAACAAATGGGAGTTACTCCTGGACAAATCAAGTGGTCTATGATCATACAATGGCGTCCTCTTTACCATGATTGAGATACCTAATTATCATAACTCAAAACCCAAATCAGCTTTACACCTTATAACAAATACAAGAAGGAAAATAATTTACGAATGATGCTGTTTGTGAGAGTCTGATTACTTAGATTTTAGACAACTATTGAGGATTCAATTACGACAATGCCAGAATGCAGTGCATCCAACAACAATGAAGAATATCAATGTATTTTTTGAACATGTAAAAATCTAGTTCCAATATTATATCTGATTTAATATTGTCACAAGGTTGTTTATTGAATTTTCATGAGGCAGAAACACCCCGGATTTTCTTAACCTCTGACGTCCTCTGAAGTTGTATACTTGTATGCCACCCATACACTGCCATGCGCGTGCACACACACACTCTTTCTTAAAATTTCTTCTTTATTTTGTCTAATGTCTGCATCTTGTTGTGCCTTTTAAATCCTTATCTTAATGAACTATATACTAAACCCACTAATAATTCCACTTTCATGTTGGGGTGGGGGTGGGGGTGGGAGTAAATTGTTTTCTGCACCATTATGATTGCTGTTGTTTATTGAATGGGATATAATTTTCTCTTCATGGTAACTTGAACCCTGGGTGTTTGTAATGTTTAAAAAAGTTTGAGAAATTTAATTTAAAATTGCCCATCGAAAGAGCCATGTGTTCGGTTAGAAAAGAGCATGTTTTTCAAGTCTTTTGTGTTCTGTGAGATATATTTTTTTGTAATATTTCTGGATACTCCATTTTGAATTTCCTTAAAGCCTTACCAGTGAATTTTTTATTTACTAGTTCTTATCATTCTATAAATGCTGAAAACTTAACATGTAGTTGGTTTTATAGGTGATTTTGGGTTGTTTTTACATATTGTATAGAATAAGCTATATTAATATTCTACACTGCAGGTTCTTTGTTTGGTTGCGATGGAGAAGCCTGTTTCTCTTAAACCTGAGCACATCCGTGATGAGAAAGTGAAGGTGAGAACTCTTCTATTCACTTGTCTTTTTCCTATGTTCCTAAGTCATTGCCAGTAGACAAGTTATGTAAACTGAGAATCCATGTAGCAGTTATAATGATGGATCAAATATGATCTTATCCAATCCTTATTTGTCAGATCCTAAAATTTTTGTAATTTAATGTGATGCTAGATTCATCTAATTATACTTATTCCAAACAGGTTCTTCAATCAGTTCTACCCATACAAATGGATGAAACTGTACTTGGCCAGTACGAGGGTTACAAAGACGACGCAACTGTTTCAAATGACTCTAACACCCCAACATTTGCGACTGTGGTTCTTCGGATACACAATGAAAGATGGGAAGGTTGGATTCATCTACCTCAGATTTCCATGTCTTTATTACATATAGTTTTGTCATTATGCACATGTTTTGTTCCATTTTTCTTACTAATACAAGATGACATTCTCTGCAGGTGTTCCTTTTATACTCAAGGCAGGAAAAGCATTGAACTCAAGGAAAGCAGAAATACGTGTTCAATTTAAGGATGTTCCTGGAGATATATTCAAATGTATGGTACTTGTGCTTTTACTGGAGTCCATTTCTAGCTCTTAGTTTAACTGTGGTTGTATATTTGATATCTTTTTCGCTTCATGAGTGAGATGCCATATATGAAATCAAATCATGAAGGGAAAAAGAAATCAGTGTTCAATTTAAGGATGTTCCTTTTATACTTCTGATTGACCAGACGAGATGATATGTAGAAAGTCTTGAGGCCTGTTAACAACAACTTCCCCTTCCCCCAACACGCACACGCACACGCACACGCACACGCAAAAGATATGAAAAAGAAATGGAAATCATAGTACTATTGGGAAATAGATGGGGACGTGATGAGTAAGTTCAGCTACATAAGTGGGCTATGATGTTGGGGAGAAACACATAAAGCTGAAATGATGGTGCTATAATGAATATGTCCAGGAGCGACATGATTGAACCGCTGGCATCTGGAATACCTCAGGAGCTGGCATAGTTTATATGAAGCAATCCAGTGAGATTGTTTGTACCCAAGAGAGGTTCTCATACATAGTTAAGGATGCAGGAATTGTAGAGGTGATGTTTAGAAAAGAAAAGATAAATATGGCATGGATTCATTAAGTGATAAAAGATGTGCAAGTATACACTTAAAATGCTTCTCACTAGAATCGGTGCCATATCCCTAGTGAAGCAAACGACTGATTCTTGCACAATGTATCCAAGGATAGGATGCTTTTTATGTATATGTTTTGCTGGATTATCTTTTTCACATGTTTGATTATTGATCACTTATTGTCTTGTTGATAATTATTCGAATCTGTGTAATTTTATTGGTGACTCGGGTGAAGAATGTTTTGTTTCATGTTCTTCTTATGTAGGTAAAAAACAAGGAAGAAATGAGTTTGTCATACGCCTGCAACCTTCAGAGGCCATGTACATGAAACTTACAGTAAGTGTTTGATCGCACATTCATTTTAAAGTTTATAGTGTTTGGTATATTGAATTTTTTTTATATATTTTATGTATTGAATGGCAAAAGTGTTAATAAAACAATAAAACATGATATTGAAGATGCCATATAAGAAGTTTATATTTTTTTCTATTAAATTTAGGTAGATATCAAAGAACTAGGGTTGTTACACTTGTGCCCCTAAACTCTTTTTCAAATTAAACCACTTACTTTATACAACACAAGATTCCATTAAAACTGTTATCTGGATTTTTTATATAGTATTCTGTCTTCTGACTACTAAGATTATGTCACTTGTTTCCTTCAATTTTGAATGAAATATTTCAAATTTGTGGCAGTTTGATCCCCTAACGATCAATATGTATATTCGAAAGGTTTTGGCAATTGTATCTGGATTTTTTTTATAGTATTCCGTCTTTTGACTACTAAGATTATGTCACTTGTTTCCTTCAACTTTGAATGAAATATTTCAAATTTGTGGCAGTTTGATCCCCTAACAATCAATATGTATATTCGAAAGGTTTTGGCAATTGCACACGCTGCATTCCTGTTTTGGAAAATTTTGAAATGTAGTTTGTGCTGCCATTGTTTCTGTTCGTAGCAAGTAATATTTTCCCAAATAAACATTACCTATCCACATCAAAATGGTTCTTTTATGTAAGAACATTATTGGACGAGTGATTGGAGTGGAAGGCCAGAATATAGAAACTAAACCATTATCCAGATAGGATTATTAAAGAACATTAAATGCTTCCTTTTTGAGAGGAAAACCTAACAATAAATGCATACTTAATCCTTATGGGTAATAGGACATATTTGGTTTGTGCCAGGGCATAGTTCCATCAAGGTGTGTCAATTTCATTTTCACACAAGGGCTTGCGAGGTAGACCTTATGGGTTTGGGATAGTCCATTGTATACTGAAGCAAACTTTCTCATGGAATGTAGGGGATCACTTGTCTGTTCTGGGCCGGTCCACAATTTAGGATAATGTATGACTTGTATAATGCCACATTTCATAATAAGGCTTCACTATATATGTCCATGGTTCAAGTCATGTTATCTTTGACATCTCAAGGGCATAGTTTGGGAACTTCTACTTGAGGTTCGATAGACCACATGCTAACAAGTAGTTAAATTAGGCTCTATTGGATGCGAATATGTGTTATTTATATGTGTGTATGACTATTTTTTTCCTTCATGATCACTAATTTTCATTATAAAGATAAGAAAATGCATGACCAATCACGGAAAGCTCCCTAAAGCCCAGAGATAAATGACTCAGGCTCTAGGTTGGTGCATTCAAGGCAATACCTTGTCTGATCAATAGACTGACTTCCCGGGCAGGTTGAGTAGGGTTCCAGCAGTAAAAATTAAAATTTCCATGACCAGGTTAGTTAAAGGCATGGACTGGATAGGATCTAGCCATCCAAGTTTTGGAGATATGCTTGACCACCCATAATATAGTTGTTTGTCTGTGTATGAAATGTTAGGCAGACAAGATGATAAATGGTCAGTTCTGTCTCATAACCTGAAGTGAACTTTTATGTTGATCAACTTTCAAAATCTTCTGTTGTCTATGAGGATTTTAGTGTTATTGCTCATATTTGTGTTCCCTATTTGCAGGTAAAGAAACCTGGACTTGATATGTCAACAATACAAAGTGAGTTAGATTTATCTTACAAGCAACGATATCAAGGAGTCACAATTCCTGAGGCATATGAACGGTTAATTTTGGATACGTAAGTGCTTTAACTGCTTCTTGTCCTAGACTTCATGCTTGTCATTCACTTTTCGATATAGCATACTAGTATGTCCAATAGCAACTTAATTGGCTGTTGTTCATGCTGTATCGGTAGGTCATGCCTCTTAAGTTATCTTAATGTCACACTTTGGTACAGTGAGAGAAAAATATGTATAGTTCAATTTATATAGTACAATTTATGAAGTCATTTAAAGGTCATATATCTTCACCATCACATATCTTCATTTTAATTTGTTTCCTCAGAAGAATTTACAGATGCAACATTTTTGTGAAAGTTCTTTCACTTAGTGAACTATTCCATTTTTATACACCACACTTTTCATATATTCTGTTTGTAGTTTCAAAATTCTTTGGAAATTCAGTAACATCAAAACTGTCATGTTTTGCAATACTCTTTTGCAGAATTCGAGGAGATCAGCAGCATTTTGTTCGTCGAGATGAGTTGAGGGTAAGACAGTCATACTCACATGCATGACCACAGTATGGATGTTTATGGGCACGCCATTTTTCCTCCTTCAGTTTCAGTAGGACAGGCCAAGTTCTTCCTGAACCTGGCCACTTGTTTCTAAGTAATCCCTGTCTGGGTCTCCCCAGATTTAGCCCCTGTTGTACCCAGATATGAGTACAAACAGGAGACAAACACAGATGTGGGACACAGAAATTCTGAATCTAATACCAACACAGATAAGAACACGCCAAATGATCTTGACAAGTGTCCTTTTTCCAGAGATAATGCACACTCTGAGGGGGTGGAAACCTCCTAAGAGCCATGTCTTAATGAAACTGAGTTCTTATATATCATAACCATATGACAATCACATAATCATTTATACAGAGAATACAAGTACCGACTACTACTAATAACCAATGATTTTTAAGAATTATCCACTTTTAATTACAGCTCCACTGATAGATCTAATACAAAATGCACAATGATTTTTAAGAATTATCCACTTTTAATTACAGCTCCACTGATAATCTAATAAAAAATGCACATAATATCATTCGTCACTGAATAAGCACAATTTTACATGCGCCATGCATACTTTTGTTCATATATTGTATTACATCTAGGTTGAAATATTATCACATATCAGTTGATATCACAAAAGATGGAACATCAAATGTAGCAAGGTGTGTAGGATGTAAACATATATGACACAATTGGACTTGTCAATTTCAAGGCATATTCATCATAGATCAATCATGTTTTGTCACGCATGGTCTCTAATGCCAACTGTTCCCACCCTTGAGAGCTTGTTTAATGTTCGATATGTGAATTTTATGTGTGTCAGGCTGCATGGGAGATCTTCACTCCCCTTCTACACAGAATTGATGATGGTGAAGTGAAGCCACTCCCCTACAAGCAGGGCAGCCGCGGTCCAGTGGAGGCCGATGAACTTCTGGCTAGAGCTGGCTACATCCAGACCCATGGCTACATATGGGTCCCCCCTACCTTGTAGAGTTGCTCTGTGTTGACGTGTGGATTCTCGATAAATGCATTACGCAGAGTCGGGACTGCTTTCAGCTGGCTGATAATGGTGTTTTAATGTGAATAAATTGAGCTCCTGCTATAGAGTAAATATTGGAGTTCTCTGGTTGCTAAGTTCAGGTAATGCTTGTTTCAGGTATGTAATAAGATGCTTGAGATTCTAAGCCCCCGATTCGTTCGCGGGTAGCTTATTCGGGATTAAAATAGTTATGTATATGGGAATAGAAGAGAATTAGATTATTTCCTATATGGTTGTTATTCTTTTCTTTGTTTGGATAAAGATTTGCTTTTTGTGTTCGTCATATATGTGTCTCCACTAAGTATAGTTTATCAATGTTTATTCCTTTTCATTAAGGAATAACTATTACAGTTTATCCACTTTAAATAAAAATATTTTTTCATGATTAAGCCTGTTCTTTCCTTATCCAACTAGGAGGATATATATTATTAAATTGACATGGTTAAGAATATCCAATATGAAATATCTAAATTTTCTCCTTCCTAATTTCGATTTTTTTTAAATATTTTCTCTAATTTTACTTACCCACCCTTGATTTAAGTGTTTTGCTACCAATCATAAACAACAAAGAAAAGTTGGTTAAAGCACCAACTATTCTCCTTGTTATCTTCTCAACAGAATCCAATCCAAAATCTAAATTCATCTTTTCATGTGGAATTATGCACATACAATTCTTGGATACTAGATATAATATAAAAAACATGAATTTTAGGGTTGCTATAAATTACAAGATTGGTGGGGATAAATAGAGGCCAAAACAAATTATAATAAGAAGATGGTCAAATACTACAAATGTAATACTACAAATGTAACTAAAAGATATCCCTATCAAAATTTAAAACCTAATAAAAACCATGATCTTTCACATTAGCTTAAATTTTCCTTTCATAATCCAACAAAAACCCTACTAACTAATGGGTCCACCAAACTCAGATGCAACAGCTAATCTAGAATGCCAACCACCAATTTGATCCCCAGGGTGAATAGCAATGTACTTTTTTTGGGGAGCTATTATACAAGTCTCCTTTACATCCTTGTGTGTTATCTCCAACAAGATACTGTTGAATAAAACATGCAATTTTTCACTTTCATAAGTAAATCAATACTATTCATCAAACTTTATGAAAGTATATACTTGTTACATGAATTATACACTTTTAAAACATGTGAAGACTGCACGTGAGATTGCATTTATGACAGCTCTTAACATTTTCCTTCTTTTGAAAGGTGAGCATTATATAAATGTACTATTTTCTAGTTAATTATTAGCCTATAAGATGGATTAAGATTCAAACTCTTAAACCTTGAGCCCCCGTTTGTTTAAAAAATAAGAGAATAGATTAGGTGATAATGATTTTAATCATAAAAAATGTTTGTTTAATATGGATAAACTATAATAGTTATACTTGGATAAATCAGAATAAATCCTG
Source organism: Acorus calamus (assembly GCA_030737845.1). Taxonomy (NCBI): domain Eukaryota; kingdom Viridiplantae; phylum Streptophyta; class Magnoliopsida; order Acorales; family Acoraceae; genus Acorus; species Acorus calamus. Next base: position 2,956,541 of record CM060873.1, on the reverse strand, counting down.
ATAAATATACATGAGGACCATCCAAATTTATTATTACAATATAATACAACAAACACAAAATACAAAAGTTCATCCATACCAAGAAATAGATAACAACCAAACAGGAAATCATCTAATTCTTCTCTTTCCTTGTAGGACTATTTTATTCTCGGATAAGCTATTCATGAACCAAAATGTGAGTAAAAGCGTCCGGTTGATGTTCATTCTAATTCTTACCATGTTGGAACAATAAGGAAAATTGCATTATGAATTCTTCGTTCTTGTTGAATATTCTATAATACAAAAAAGAGAGTAAACGTCTGTTTGGCTTTATTCTCATTCTCATCATGCTGGAACAAGAAAGAAAATTGCGTTCTAAATCCTTTATTCTCGTATTCATTCTATGTCAAATTTTTTCTTTCACGAAATTTATCAGAATTGAATTCTTGAAAAGTAGGAATTCTTCTTCTAAACTATAGTTACCAAATTTACCTTTTAATACATGTACTTCTACCATTTTGTCAATAGATGGTTCATGAATGCCAGTGTACTTTGGAATGAGATCTTAGGGGGAAATGCCACATGCAGGGTGGACCCAATCATCCAATCTACTGATTTCTGAGTCTACCTCACAGCCTTGTCCTAACCTCTTTGGGGCCATCCTTTTCATAGGGTCCTTTGACTGAATAACAGTGCATGATTGAAACAGATGACCCATGTTTGTATTAACTGTCAAATCAGTCCAAATGCCATCATTGGCAATGCAAATTTGATAATTGCTCTTGAACAACCCTCCAACCTGTCATAAGAATAATTTTCCATTTTGATCAGTCCTAAAATTAATACTTAACAGATATCAACCAGTTCATATCTTATTCTTCAATATTTTAGAAAAATCATTGTTGTCATCCCATGTGTTTAAGCAAATCCTAGGCAGATAGCTATGGAAGATACAAGGTTGTATTAGGAGGACAGATTGGTCAGCCCCCCCATCATTAGCCAAATTCATAAATAATCAAACTTATTACTTTGATGAAAATGGACATAAAAGGATTTGTGAAAACATTAGACTTCAAACAATTATGAGTTTTGATTCTGATGTCGAAATGACTTATATTATATATTAAATTGAGATATCTTGAGTAGCCCATTGTAATGAGCAATGCCAAACGCTCATTGTCGATCACTCAGTAAATTTTTATGTTTTGGACCATCAAATTTTAGTTTTTTTTAAGTTTACTATTTATAATATACCATTTACTTTTAGTAAATTTCACTATTTAGATTCCATGTTTATATTATTGTTAGGTGTATTTCGATTTCTTGGAATCATGCGAATTTGTTTTTATTGTTTTTAAAAATTTCTATTCTTCCCATTAAAGAGTTCTCAATTTACTATTTGTGACCTACAAAAATATTGTTACTATTTTTTAAAAGATTCATGATCTTCTTCTTCTATTGCACTAAAACCATGTCAGTTGGACATGTAATTTTATAGTGGGAGGGGTCCTCATTTGGATTAAACCTCCATGTGAGCTCCATTAATGGAATCTCCTTACTCAGAAGAGAGAGAAAGAGAGGCTTCATAAGAGTTTGTCCTTTTGCCATGCCACATCCCCTCTTTCCATAGCTATGGACCTATGTATAGAGAATTATGGACTCATACCAGCACCCCATCTTCTGTTGTCTCTTTCCAAATATAATATAATGATGAAACCATGAGACCTCATGGGTTTGTATGCACATGTACTTTGAAAGATCAACCTCAGCTTGTATTGAAGGCTTATCCACCCATAGAAATGGGATCCTATGATAATAGTCAATGCTTGATGTATATCATTTATCCCCAAAAAGTTTGATTATCCATGAAATGCAATGTATGTTAAAACACCTTTTTCATGTTGCAAATGACCTTGAGAAATGAAGCCTTCCTTCCCATTGTTTATGTATCAACCCTCCTAACCTCTATGGCCTAGGAGAGGCATGTGACTTCTTTCTTGGTCCATTAACTAATATATACTATTAATAATTAAAGGAAAATGTAACACTTGTTTCTTTTTATAGCTCCATTTTACAGTTGACACATGTTTTGATTTATATTTTGAAATATGTAAAGTACATACTTGTATGAATTGAATGCATAAAATTTTAAGTTTTTTAGTAGAGTACATATCGAAATGGTGGAGTATATATATTTTAGGTGATTTTATATGCTAACTGAATACATCAACGCCCATAATCAAATGGGCATATTAGAAACCTATAAATAGGTACATCAATGTTTTTGATTTTGAGGATATATAGTACTAGTACTAAGCTTTGGAGCTGTGGAAGAGAATTTATGCATGGAGAAATTGTTGGAAAAGGAGATGAGTCCCCACATGGAACATGCTCACATGGCCCTTGCACATGAGGGGCTTCTTTCAAGGCATGGATACTCCAGTGTTCACCCAAACAGCCCTCTTGTTTTCATCAATATAACAGTTGTTACCATTACCCTTATTTTAGGAAGCATGACCACTTTGTGTTCAAATTCAAAAACATAGTACTGACATGGAGTGGATGTACAACACGTAAAAGAGATATGATATAACATTTTTTTTCTTCTTAATAACCATTTAAAGGTTTGTTTTCACATGAAATTAAATGATGTTAAAATAATTTTGGAATTGATCATTGACGCATGTTTATGCATGTGCGCTCGTTTTTTAAAATAATCATAATATAACAGTTATTTTTAGTTATCAACTGTTTTACTTTATCTCAGTCTTAGTTTTTTCAAAATTTATCATGTCACCATATCTGTATCGTTTTGTATCAGTATCCCTTGGTCCATGCACACGCGTCATAGAATTTATGTGGATACAAGGACATCTTGGAAATTGATTTAAAGGTAGGTATGAGTACTTTTAGTCTTATGGCATTATTTATCAACCTAACAAGCATTCATACAGAACTACAGAAGCTGATCAAACTGGAAACAGTAAATCAGGCTTAACAACTAGTCCTAGTTTTCATTATCTTCTCTCATAACTAACAAGAAGAGAAATCCACATTGTACCAATGTAGGGCCTCCGCCGCCCATTTCTCTGGGAGAGCTCAACCATGTGAGCTCTGGTCCCAAGCTCTCAGGCGAAGTCGCCATCGACATCACCATCTATATCGTCGGTTACATAACAAACCTCCATGATTCAATGTTTGATTGTTTAAACAATAATTAGTTAGGTTTAACATATAGTGAAATGGCAATATAGTGATTATTTGAATAGCCAAGGCCATGGTCATTGTTTCAAATCCTATAAATTGAGAGGCATGTGATGTTGTTCCCTCCCACACACACAACTATATTTTCATTTGAAAAAAAAAATGGTGTACAAAGTGGTGGTAAAGGAGCCTAGACTATCAAGGCAAGAATCTATGGGGAAGAAGAAGAGAGAGCAAGCCAAGGATCAAAGGCAAGAAATGGCAGCCCTTCAGTGCAACAAAGGCAAGGCTTGCAAGTTCAAGAGGAGCTTTTTCAGTGAAGAAGATGACGCGGCCACCTCTGCTATTCTTCTACTGGCATGCATTGTCTGTTCTCCTTCTACTTGAGGATTCTGTGTCAATCTCTCCAGTTAACATGGTTTCCAAGTTTATTTTTTTTGTGTTTAATCATTGTCTCTTCAAGTACAAGGTTTGTTATTCTTTCCATGTAAAATTGATCTGGGTTGTCTTAATGATGATTTGTTTTGCATTGCTCGAAAACCTGTTCTCACCAGATAACGGGAAATTCTCATATCAATGAATAATATGTACTAATAGAAATCCCATCATTACGTGCATGGATGAACTGAATGTGTCCATCAAAAGTATTGATGGAAATTCCATCAGTTTTCATCCATGCATGTATGGGAATCACATCTGTACATACTAATATGAAAATTTTACTACCTATTTGATACATGTATTGAGCCAGAGCCAGAGCCATAGTGTTCACAATGCAAAACCAGATCAAAACAACTGAGTTCAAATGTACATTCAGTATAAAAAAAAATCCATTCAACAATAAGAAGGGAAAGGAAATGGAAGGTACTAAATAAACAAGATTGCCGATTTGCATTAACATGTAATCTCAATCATCACAGATATAAAGAACATACATTACAGGACAGAGTGCCACATAATCTAAATCATATGCCCTTGCCATCCATGAACAATGGTGTATCTAACATCGATTTTTTTTATAAAAAAAATACAAACTGAGCAATACCCGATGCTGTTATCTGATGATATTATACACTGACGCTGTCATTTCGTATTATGGAAAGCAATTTTTCAATAATCTTCCTTAAAGCAGATGCACTAGCCCTGCATTTCTGTTCATCTGAGAAGCACGAGGAGCCTTCCTCAGCTGCCCGGCAAAGCTGCGGATCCAATGGAATCTTACCCAAGAAGGGGACTCCCATATCCAAACACATCCTCGTCGCTCCTCCTCTGCTACTATCAAACACTTCACTGCAGGCAACCATTGACAGAAGCTCTGGAGCCTTTTCTTTTACGTACTTCATCGCCCACTCTGTCACATCGCCTTCTGTTGATGTCACAAACTTCAAATCCATGAATGGCTGCCTCAACCCACTCATGTTCTCCACAACACCCAAAACTCGGATCCCAACTTTCTTGCAGAAGCTGATCTCCTTTCGCACATCTATGAGAGAGACCTCTTGTGGAGTAGTGACAACAATCGCGCCATCTATTCCAGTGGCTTGGAGGAATTGGACGATTGAGATGTGCTCATCAAGGTCCCTGGGGGAGCATCAACGATCAGATAGTCAAGCTCACCCCAATCAACATCCTTTAAGAACTTCTTGATCAATCCATTCTTGCGGGGACCTCTCCAAATGACAGCTTCGTCGGGGTGAGGGAGCATGAATCCGATGGACATGACGCCAAGGTTGGACTCTACATAGATAGGAGACCATCCGACGTTGCTCTGGTGGATATCTTGGCCTTCCAAACCAAGCATTTTTGGGATGCTCGGCCCGCATATATCAATGTCAAGGAGTCCCACCTGATGATCCAGTCCGGCTAATGCGAAGGATAGCTGGGCGGAGAATGTACTCTTTCCAACACCTCCTTTTCCAGAGAGAATCAGAATCTTGTGCTTCACAGTGGTCATCCGCTCTGCTATAGCTACCAAATCTGTTATCATGAAAGCAAACAATAAAATTATTTCAGGATGTTTGAGGCCAAAGTTGCATGCACTGCGATGAAGATGAATCATTGGTCTTTCTAAAAGATTGTCGACATCTAACCCTCATCCAAAATAAAGAAAAATTAATATCATATAAGACTAGGCTACTGTTTCTCATGTTTCATATATTATTCAATTAAATCAACCCAGGGTAGAGGATTCTGCCAATGTGATCTAGATTTCAGGTTACCAAGAGCCTTCTTGTGTATGGAATCGATCAGGGCTTGGAAAGTTTATCTTATAATTCAATCATTAATAAAACTAATTTATATTATATATGGTGAAAGAAGAAACTTCAGTCAAAGATAAAGGGCATTGCATTGCATGAGACACATTTGATATTTTTTATCAACATTATGGGTCCAACCCCAATTGCATTAGAGGAGAAAATTATCAACATTACAAAAACTCTCAATCAGCTGATTCGTAAAAACCCAGGACCTCTTGGTTGCAAATTTGTTGTCAGCCATTAAGTTATGGGTCCAACCCAAATTCAGATTGGTTCTAGTCATGCAAAGAGATTTTGGGGATAAAAGCACCATTAAAGTACAGGGATTTATGTTGCTGATCTATCAAGAGAGAATCATGACAAGAGTGTTGAGGCAAGAAAATTTCTTTTAATTAATATTTGAACAAAATGATTCTTCATTAGTGTTAAAAAAATTACTTTCAACAGAGATTGATGACATTCCTTTTCTTTCAAATAGGTGTCAGAAAGTGAACCTTCTACAAATGACTAGAAGCCTCATCAATGTGTTTTATTCTGCATGCAGATCATTGAAGTATTTGGCTCACACGAAATGAATGTATTCAAAAGGAAAGGATGGTATATATTGAGAATATCTGGGCGAGCATTATCTCATTATTGCGAGATTGGATGAAGTTTATTTGTGGGGTGGACCAGTCCTCTAGAAATATGGGAGAGGATTAGAGGTGAGTATAAGAGTTTTTTTTCATATATTGGGGTTTAAATTTGTTCGCTGTTTTTTATTTTCTGTGAAATTTTTTTTCCTTGGCTCCTTTGTTCCAGGGACTTTCATATTATTTTAAGAGCGATGATACATCACACACACAGTCATTCCTGCAATATATATTATATTAGACACTATATACTAGGTTCAAAAAATGCAAAATGTCATGCATTCAATTCATTCTACTATATATTTCATTTTTTTGGTAAACATGTATACTTCATTAGACAAGTATATACCTCCCAAAAAACTAAACACTTTCCTTAATTTAATCTAATCAGAGGAGTCCCAACCTTCATTCAAAAATGAATTTAAGAACTATATCAAACCATTTCCAATTTCAAAGAATCCATCAATACAAGCAACTACACCAAAAACTTCTACAATCCATTGCTTTCCTCAAATCCCATAATCCATTAAACTAAAACTCCAAGAACCCAATTGAGGGATCAAACACAAATCTTCATAATTCCATAAACAAAACAACCCAATGAAACAAATCACCCAAAAAAAGAAAAAATCAAAAGAAGGGGGGACCTGGGTCGGGCCCTTTCGGGGCTGAAGCGCAGACTTCCTGATTGGGGCATCCTTTACAAGAATCGGATTTCCCCGCCGACTCTGACTCTGTTCCTGGACAATCTATGAAACAACAACAACAACAACAAAAGCCCAACAAAGATATGAAGCAGACATTCAAAAAGATTTCATTTTTATGAAGATAGTCACACAGAAACAACACGAACTGATGAAAAAAAATGAAACCCAACTTACGTTCGTTAGCATTTTCAGGGATTTCTCCTCCATGTCTTCCATTCTCCATTGAAGCTTTTGAATTCGAAACCTCTCTCACGACGAGAGAGCTTTGAAGGTTGAACACAACAAAAGAGGCCAAGTCCAACCGACTTGCTTGACAATCTAAATGGGCCTGGATCCGGTAACCCGAATATAGTTCGGATATCCAATTGGGAACGGTGATCCGAGTCCGTCTTTATAAGCGTGCCCCTCTAATCCATGGGTGGGGCTATTTGCACCCATCTTTTTACCAAACACACCCCTGTCTTTATATACCCCACCCAAATAAGTTGAGTGCTTTAAACACCCCTAAGTATAAAAGATTCATTTATGCAAAAGGAGGAGGAGAAGGAAGGCTGGGGCAGAGGGCAAGGCTGGGCCGGGTGGGGAAGAGCACTTTCGAGAAGATACATTGGCAGCAGTCAACATCCGTGGAGATCCGAGAAGGCGGAGAGGCGGTGAGGAGAATCGCCCGATCAAAATCAACGTCGGGCCGATATGCGGTTTTCGAGGCGAGTGTGTGGAAGCAGTGGTCGTCAAGGGAGTGGTGAGCGTAGGCGGAGATGAGCCAGACCAGGAGACGAGGTTGGGGGGGATGAAATCGAAGATGTGAACAAGTTATCCTTCTGCACGCATAGACACTACCAGTGTCGACGGTTTCACATTTCGTAGACACTTCATGTGTCGATCTGTAACGACTATGATTTTTCCTTCATTTTTGTGCATTTGATCTTATTCTAGCAGGTTTTAGAGGACTTATATATCTCCAAATTCAGAAGTTGAGGTATGGTTGGAATCTTTATTCTGTTAGTTTTCCAACGCTTTTTACGGATCGTGAATCGGATGAGTATCGATCAAGTTATGAGCTAAACTGTGCCGAGAGGTCGAGCAGAGGAAATAGCGACGGCTCCGGGAGGATCTGTCGGTATTGTGATGGATCCTATAGGTGCCGTCGGGTTCTGTGACGGATCCAATAGAAGCTGTCGATCTGGAAACAGTTTCAAATTGTAATATTTTCAGTTTTAGAAATGTTTAATGTGTATTATTGATTGATATGTTTGGGATACGATCGGTTTTGATTTCCCCACGTATATAAAGCTTATATATACCCTCTCTCCCTCTCTCTCTCTCTCTCTCTCTTTCATTGAAAATCCTAATACCCTAAAGTCTTCTTCTTCTCTTGTTTTCGGCACCATTGTTGAGGAGCTCGGGAAGGGGTTCAAACAGAGGGTTTTTGTGAGTAATATTCCCTATTTAGAAGAGCTTCTGAATGATAAAAAAACCTTTTAGAAGTTCTTTTCATATGATTTCGTTTTTAGGCTTTTCAAACAAAAAGAATAGGTTTTTCTTCTTGATTCTTGAAAGTTTTGTATGATTTCAGGTCTCATATTATATCAATGATTTGTCAATGATTTTATAATGTTTTACAAGTTAGACGATGCTATTAGGCCTCGAATGCGTATTTTTGAATTTGTTGATCTCTTGAGTTTTCTTCTTGAGTTTTTCATAGTTTTGATATATTAGATATGATTTTCGGATCCTTATGATATAGCCATGAAATCATGATGTATTTAAAGTATTTTACAAATACTTCATGTCAAAAGAAAGGGGATATGTATATATTATGTCTAGGGTTGTTTATTAAGGGTAGAAAGCATGTTTACAATCGTTTAAAGTCTTGTTTTTACCCTTGTATGCATAGATCCGAATCTATACATGTTTTCATGATTATTTTGGGATTTTATCATAGATCCATGTTATTATTTTCTTCAAATAATAGATCGATGGTTTTCAAGGATTTTTGGATTATGGTTTATTGATTTCTATTGAATGTTTTATGAATTCTTTTAAATCTAGGGTTTTGAATAGAAGGATATCATGCTAGTTATAATAATATGTTATCACTTACAGTTTTCAAATAATTTTATTAAGTATATTTAGATCCTTGGGTGTACTAAGTGTTTTAACGTTTTATCGATATTTTTACCATTTTCCATAAGCTAAGGTTTCGAATGGATTATTCTTATATACGATTTTTGATCTATCTCCTAATGTTTTGTATCGTTTACATATTATATATTGATTTTTATAATATGAATAGATCTAAGTTTTTGAGAGGTTTTGAATAAGATTTAATTCGTTTTATATACGTGTTTTGTGAGTCCTTATAGACTGGGTTTTCTGGATTTCTTATACATGAATGATCTTTGATATTTATTACTGATTTACATTGTTTTACATGACTCATATATGTATGTAGATGATAAAAGGTATTTGGTTGTTTTAACAAAAAATAAATAAATAGTTTTTGGATTGGTTTTAATTGGGTTTCTCGTACGCATGATTTGATTTTCGAAATGAGTTCTTTTCTGTTTTACGCCTTTTTAAACCACTCGTGTGTGATTTTCCAATGATGGTACGTGTTGGGATGTTTTAACAAAAATAGGCTTTCATACCTTTTGCCTCGGGACGGCTCCATTGAGAGCGATCGGGCACGTTCTGGACGGCTCCTAGAGGAGCCGTCGGTTTTGACATGGACGGTCCCTATGGGAGCCGTCAGTTTGCTCTTGGATGGCTCTTAACAGAGCCGTCGATTTTTTTGTGAGTACGGGTACACTGGGTTTCATTCGGTTTGCACATGTTGTGATCGATTCCTATCTTTTTCAGATCAGATTAGGTTGCCTTGAACCTTCTGGAGTTGTTTCAGATTGTTGGACCTAAGGTGAGTGGGTCTAGTCTCCTATGTAGTTTTTGAATGATTTTATAAATGATTTTAAATGCTATTTTATGTATTCGAGCATGTCATATTATATAGGTTGATGCCTTATCACTTATTATGTTGGAAATATTAAAATTTAAAATTATCGCATGCATATGTTTTGGGATGAAATAACTGTTGATCATGCATGCATCGCATTGCCTAGGTGGTGCAGCCTAGGTGGCTCGGTCTAGGTGACTATGGTTTAAAAGAGACCCAAGTCTATGTGACTTATGTCTAGGTGACATGATTTCTGGAGCGAAATCCTTACGGTTAAGTGCCGTAAATGGCTAGGTGCCATGGAATACGGGCATGTGTGTCCGTTGCATTCATACGCATCATGTGTTTTGACTGGATCTTGAGACATGCATCTTGAAATGAGATTTCTATTAAGTTTGGATTATCGAATATTATTGTATTTGCAAATATCATATTAATGTATGTTGCAAATTGTTTTCTTATGATATCCTATTAAAGATTATTATTTTGATATCAATTATTATTGGGACCTAAAGGTAAATTCACTGAGCGTGTGGTTGTTCACCCCTCTTTTCCCAACCTTTCAGATTTAAGGACTTAGATTGATGGCGAATGAGGTCGTGATGCGAGAGCGTTAGACTTGCTTGGTCGAAGGACTGATCAATTTTATTGGCATGTAGTTGGCCCATCTTCCTAGTAATCACGTCTGTGTATCAAGTTGTATATATTTTATGTGTAAGTTATATCCAAAGTAATTGGGAGTATTGTGAAAATTTTAGATGTTATATTATTATTAAAGGTTAAAGTTCTTTTAGTATTATTTTGTATCTCTGGATAAAGGAAAAAGGAAAAGTAGAACTCTGAGATTTGAGGAAATAAGGTTAACGCACTCGGATTCTATGCTTAAAACGGAGTCGTGGGTTTGGGGGCGTTACACAATCCTTTTAGAAAAAAAATTCTTAACATTTCATTTGTCCCTCCAAATCTCCACAAAAAAATAACAAATTGATTGTCTCCCTCACATCCCTTTAAGGTAATAGCTCATGTCCCCTCCAAAAATCACTTGGTTTTGTTTCTAAGACCTCGTCGACAGATATAGTGTCTACAAAAGCTAACTCTATCGACAGTTCTAGTGTCTACAAAGTCCAAAAACCATTTGGCTTTATTTATATAACCTCATCGATAGATCCAATGTCTACAAAATCGAACTATGTCAACAATTCCACTGTCTCTGGGTCCAGAAACCACTTGGCTTTGTTTGTGGGATCTTGTCGATAGATACAGTGCCTACAAAATGATTTTGTCGACAGTTTCAATGTCTATGGATACATAAGACAATAAAATACATATTAAACACATAAATATTTTCACACACAAAATTCAACAAGAAGCTGTCCCCGACCCGCCTCCTCCATCACCCTCATTGCAAACCCTACCTCCACCACTGATCCCACCCCCTTCGCAGCCGCTTCCTCCTCACCACCGCCTCCCCTCCTCCTCCGCCCCACCCTACCCTCTCCTGACTCCGCCCCAGCCCCACCCTTTGCGGCTCTACCCACCTAGCACTCCTCCCTCTCCCTACCTATGCACACCCAACACACACCCAACATAAATAGATCTTATTGGGTGTGTATGAGAAAAAAGGGGAGCAAATAGCCCCACCCCTAATCCATAAGTATGTTCCTTTTGTAAGTAAGCCCTCACGTACTGTGAACATTTAATTTAAACCCCCCCATTAAATGGATATGATAATGCAAGATCTATTTAAATTTGCTTAATTTACACTACCCTTAATTTGTACGTCCAACTTCACAAAACCAACTCATGTCCACATTTGTCGTGCGTGCGAGATAAGATGAAGAGGAGGAGGTGGTGGAGGACAATCGAATGGTTGATGGAGTGTATAAGTGGCATTTCGAACAAAGTTAGGGACAATAACTTTATACTCCACAACATATATTTTAATTTTATATATATATATATATATATATATATATATATATATATATATATATATATATATGAGTGATTAGGTGCGGTCGGTGCGGTCGTGCGGCGTCGACCACGGGCCGTCGATCACGGGTCCATCGCGGGTCCATCGCATCAGACGGTCGGGGGCGATTCACATCGACCGTTGGATGCGATGGACCCGCGATCGGACGACGCACATCGGATCCGCACGACCGCACCGACCGCACGCTATCACTCGGGTATATATATATATATATATATATATATATATATATATATATATATATATATATATATATATATATATGAAAATGATTGCGTGCGGCGAACGGCAGGTGCGGCCGCGACGTGGGCCGTTCGATCGCGGGTCCATCGCATCCAACGGTCGAGATGAATCGCCCCCGACCGTCCGATGCGATGGACCCGTGATCGACGGCCCGTGATCGCTGCCGCACCTGCCGTTCGCCGCACGCAATCACGTCCATATATATATATATAATATTGGAATAAATTGATGTATAATTTTTAAAGGGCTTTTTGCATATATACCCTTGTTGGAATCTGATTTTGTAGAATTACCCCTGTTGCATTCCAAATTGCATAAATACTCCTGCTGCATTCAGAAGCAGTGCATATGTGCCCCTGTGGTTAGTGGGCGTGAGGTGAGGCTAAAAAACTCCCGTTAGTCGTCGTTAAGTGATGAAAAATATCAATATTACCCCCCATATATGTTTTTTTATGGACGATCTCTTCCTTCATCTTCATCCTTGCACCATTTTATTTTTTTCTTCTCTTTTTTCAACTTTTCACAGCACAACAAAGAAGGGGATCCTCCATTCTTTGTTCCTTCGTTTTGTTTTGGCCAAAGCTTCCCCTTTCATCTATTTGTTTCGGCTCAAACCTTTCTCTTTCCTTTACTTGTTCTATCTTCTCCCAAATCTGTTCCACAAATGAGTAGTTCAATAAGTAATATGAGCCCAAACCCAAAGTGTCACTGTGGTTTACCATCTAGAATGTGGACATCAAGCAAAGAAAAAAGCAAGGGAAAACAATTTTACAAATGTCCTCATTAGGGGGCTTAGTGATTATTCATTTTTGTCAAATGTTATTTTTTTGGATGTTTGAAAATGGTGAATCCTTTTGAGAGTTCTAATTTAGTTTAAATTTTGATATTCACATAAATCACAAGCTTGTAAATTTTTTGAATGGGTTGAAGATTGTCAAAGTGATTTGACAATTATGGATGAGCTTGCCATATTGGAGTAGACAATGATTTACAAGATCCAATCAATGGAGGAAAATATCAACATAATTTAGAAGAAGATAAAAGCAATGTAAGAGAGGTTCGAGGAGGAGAGGAGGAGAAGAAAAAAATGGAAGAGAAGTTCTTAAAGGAGGAGGAGAAGATGCAACCACAGTCAAAGATAAATGCAATCCGTGGGGAGCTTGTCATTTACCTACGCTTTGTGGTTTTCATTTTGTTGATCAATTGTATTTTGCATTATGAATGAACTTGACTTATGATGTTTAAGTATTGTATGAATGCAATTATGATGTTGTGTAGTTTGTTTGCTATGAAGTTGTGCTGTTTGTAACTTTTTATATTGTGAAGGTGTGTTATTATGAAGTTATTATGTTATGATGTTGTTATGTTGTGAAGTTAGTGTTGTCCATTGTTGTGTTTGTTGTTTGATTAATCTGATTAAGTGAGAAATATAGAGAGGACTAAACAACAAACAAACCCACTGAAAAATGCAGTGAGAAAAATGCAACCATCCATCTATTTCAAACACAACTTTCCTAAAAGTCGTTTGTTGATACACTGAAAACCCACTGAAAATAAACAAGTCTGGTAACATATCACAAACACACTTAAACTAGACTGCATGGTAATACATAACAACCAAGTCTGACAATACATAATAAACACATTGAAAAAGACACACCTAAGGTAGCATTTAAAACTCATACATCAAAACTGCCATGGTGTCTTCCCTCCTGAAGTTGTATTAGATATCCCTCTCAGACCCATGAAAGCTCCCCCTCTTGTCCTACCTTGTATTGATGTTGTGCCATCTAATACAAAGATATGTTATCATAAGGAACTCACCCATGAATGTATTATTTGGATAAATAATGAGACAATAATCAAAATACTAACTGCATGGTAACTGGATTATTTGGATAAATCCAGCTAAAAAGCTAAAAAGTCTACATCCAGCTAAAAAGCCTCTAATACAGTTAGAATGGCCTACATCCAGCTAAAAAGCATCTAATACAAGCCCAAAAAGAGATAAAAAAAACTCTCAAAAGAGTAATCCACATCACAACTGCAGTGAATAACACTCCCAGGGTTCCTTTTTAGCAATTCAAACTTCAATGCTGGTATAAGAGCATACAAATCCTCATATGACCCCCATATTCTATTGTTGCACCTGTCTTTTGCCCTCCAGACCCTATGATATGGCAGATTGTCTAGTCCATATAGCCTCTGCAGCCTCTTCTTCAGTTGGCTAATTGGAATATCTCCCTCATGCTTCATCCAATCAAAATTTTTGTTTGAAATCCAATCGCAAGTGGCCATGTTACTACCCCTCTTATTAACAGATGAGCAGGTATGTTCTAAATTCAGTCTTTTAATATGAAATGTAACCTTGTCAGGCAGTACTTAAGCATGTATTCACCATGGACATGTTTTAGTATCACATCTTGCTGTTAATCTAGATGGCTCACTTTTAATATATCTCAATGAAAACTCTTTCTTCACTGCATGTTGTCTCAAAGCATGCCTCAAAGCATGAACATGCTCATATTTGACCTCTATCTTAATATCAGGGTCCTCATCTATTTGGTCAAAAGTTTTCTCAAAATCTGATACATAATTATCAAGATCTTGAACTATAGATCTCATGGTAAGTGGATTTTGAACAGACTCTATCAACCTCAGTATCTGCTGGATCATGCACTGGTTCTTCATGGTGTGGCTCCTCATGCATAGTTTCCCCATGAACTGGTATATCTTGCTATGTCTCTTCATGGATTGGTCCCTCAAACACTGGTTCACAATGAAATGGTTCATCATGCACTAGGTCCTTCATGGTCTGGCTCTGGTTGGTCTGATGGTGCTGCTGGTTGGTCTTGATGGTGTCGTTGGTTGGTCTAATGGGTGATCATGGGGGACATCATCATGCATAGCTTGTTCATCAAAGTCTTCAATTCTCACACTTGTATTATTTTTGGACTTGATTCATTTGACTGACAACCCTATATTGTTTTTTCCTCAGAATCATTAGAAAATTGAGTGATCCACATCATTACCCTCTTTGTCAAAGAAATTATAAAAGGCCTCCATAGGATCATCAAATCCTTCATCAGATTCCTCCCCAAACATTTCTTCATTTTCCAATCCCCTATCATTAGGTGTGGGATGGACATTGTGCTCTACTGTGATAAATATGTCAATATGAGGACTACTTTGGTGCATGCTGAACATATTCAACATATCATACTAATTTACAAGGGTGCCATATTCCTCTCTCCCAGAAATTTTAAACTGCATGTTCAATGCATCATTTTCACCCCATTTGACAAGTGTATCCTACTTCCTCAAATATCTCATCCATGTTACAATAGTCCTTATCTAATTTGATGGTTTTCTGTCAATCCAACCTATATGTTCTTTTATCAGTTCCTTTTTACCATTTTCCAAAATCCACCGTGCCTAAATACTAAGTTAACATATGTGTCTTCTTGGGTAGACTGCAATGAGGAAAAAATAGGATAATGAACACAAGTACAAGACTCCATCTACAATGACATAAACAACATCAAAATGAAGAAGAGAGATTCAACAAGACATGATTCTATTATAGAGTTTCTATAAGACAGATGCAACATACTAAACAACAAGACAGATTCAACATACTAAACAACATTAAAATAAAGAAGAGAGGTTCAAGAAGACATGATTCTATTACAGAGTTTCTATAAAACAGAATGAACATAATAAATAACTTACGGTTTCAACAAAACATGTTTCTATAAGAGGGTTTCAATAAGAGATGATTCTATAAGAGAGTTTCTATAAGACATATTGACCATTGAACAAGATATGCAAGAACAAGACATGATTCTAAAAGACAGATTCAAAATACTCAGCAACATTCAACATACATATCGATGAAAACTGCCACATTTTGTGTTTTCAAACTGCCCCCGAACCCACAACTCCGTTTTGAAGCGCGAAGTCTGGTTGCGTTACCTTAAATTTTCGAATCTCAGAGTTCTATTTTTTTTATCCAGATATATAATAAAACATCACCATATTTATTCATCAATTATAAAGACAAAAATTTTAACATAACTTCTAAATTTCTGGATATACATTTAGAATAAATAATCTAACATTTCCATACTATCATACATATGGGTCCGCTACATGCCAAGAAATGACCAACGCCTTCTACATGAGTCCCATTATACGAGCTTCAACTTCCAATACCTTAACGAGATCGACGACCATCAACAACTAATCTGAAAGGTTGGGAAAATGAGGGGTGAGCTACCACACGCTCAGTGAATGGACATTGGCGTCCCGATAATAAAATATTTAAAATAATAATCTTTAATAATCTATCGCAAGAAAACAATTTGCGAGATACAATAAAAATGAGATTTGCAAATACAATAAATTTCCAATAAACCATAACTTAAACAAAGCCTCATATCAAAATGCATGGTCTCAAAAATAACTGTCAATACTCATGATGCTTATGAATGCAACGGACACGCATGTTTCCACGACACCTAGCCGCAGAGATTTCCTTTGAAAATCGGGCCACGTAGACATAGCCACCTAGACTTGAGTAAAAATTTAGACCGCAGCCACCTAGCTGAGCCACCTGACGATTTAATGCATGCACAATCAAAACTACTTATTCTTTCAAGTATACAGCATGCAACAATTTTTTATAAATCCCATAATTTTCAATGCATACGATATATCCAAAATATCAACCTAGATGATGATAACATGCTTCATGCAGAATATATTTCATAATTCATAAAATAGCATGATACCGAAATGTATACATATATTATGATTTTCAAATAATATAGAGACATCCACTCACCTCCAGTCCACGCAATACAAATCAATACATGTGTTGAACGCTACACACTCGCACATTGATAACCTAGCATAACAATTATGAAATAATAATTCAGAAACAATTCAATCATGACCTAAACAACTGATAACCAACTTATAACAACACTACGCCTAATAATCCCAAAATCCCATATCTTATAGACCTACAATCAACAACTCACTTCAAAGTCCTAACGAAAATCCCAATTCCGAATAAATATTAAAATTTTCATATACTTACAATGATCCGATAATCAATATCCATTTATTCCATAAAACCCGTATAATCGATCAATCCTCGAATAAATTTTAAACAAATCCAATAAGGCTCTACTATAATTTCAATGATCGAAATAACTCAATCCAATCAATTTATATCCCAATAACAGTAATACCCGATTAATATTCATTGATCCCACTAAATCAAATTATCGATTTAAGATCCAATTTAAGTTTCCAAGATCAATAAAATCATCAAAACCCACAATCAACTTATACTTCATTAAACATCAATTTGACTTAATATCTAAAATTCATCAAACTTGGTCATCAAGTAAAAATTTGAATTCAATAAACTGAAAGGAATCTTTCAAAACTCATAACTTTCTACCCGAACTCCAATGACAATTTGATTCGTTGGAAAGCTATTTTCAAAACCTATTTCTGTTTGGCAAATATATTTTTCCCAGAAATGACTCTATCATAGTCAAAAACATGATTTACGTCCAAGCATAAAATCAACCCGAAAATAGCCATTAAATATTCCTTTGAGATCCATTAAAATCAAATCAAATAATCATCAAATTAAATCAATCAAATCCTAACCCTAATCCATCAAACTTCTTCCCCAAACAATTTCTTAATGTAATCATATCCTAACAAAAATTAATTAAAACTAACAAAATCAATAGGGCATTATCTCACCTTAGATCCGGTTACACCACCCACCATCTTCATGAGTTAGGTCATCACCACCCTTCACACCTTCTGAAATTTGGATGAAAACTCTAACCCAAACATTTTATTTAAAGGGGTTTACCGAAATTACAAAACGACCCCTGAAGTGTTTCCAGTTTACAATGAGGTCCCTATATGATTTACAAACAGATCCCTATCCAATTTACAAACAGATCCCTATCCGATTTATAAATAGATCCCTGAAGGCTATTAAAAGGTATTATGGATTCGCAACTAGATCCCTGGGCCCAATAACTTAACACAAAATCCTAAAAACCTAATTTTCCGAACTCCGAATCTCATCAAATTTCAACCAAAGTATCTTGACACTATAAAGATCTATAGAAAAATATAAAATAAATATTTCAAAATCAATTTATAATTATCATAATTATAAAACAAATTGGACCCATTTAGGCCCACTGCCAAATCTAAATAAATGAAATATAAAAAATTAAATTTAAAATTTTCATTATATATTTAAAATAAATATATAAGGCTAAAAAATACCGAAACGTTACACAAACACAACACTCAACCAATGCAAAAAAAAAATTCTACACTGTAAACATACCTGAGATGAAGATGCACGTTGGAGGTGGCAATTTGATGCACCGGCATTCTCCCCAACGGATTTGCGGTAATGGAAGCCCTAGTGACTAAAGCCCCTTCCATAGAACACATAGCCTGTCTTCGACCACTCCTCCTCATCGATTCTTCAACTTGCAGACGATGGACTGATCAGGTTATGTTTTTCTTCTGATTTGTGGAAGATTTGGGTTGGATTAAAAGAGTTAGGGTTTTGATTTCAAGAGTGAGGGTTTGGATGACTTAGGGTTGCAATTGAATGATCCATGATTTGGTTTGGATTAAATGAGTTAGGGTTTTTGAAATATTTTTCATTTAGGGCTGCAAAAGGTACTCGGGTCAAGTTGGAGCTGGTAAGGGGTAAAATAGTAAAATTCAAAGGTTTAGTTAACCATGTAACCATGGTCCATGTTGGGTTGCTGATAGACACTGACGAAGGGGCATGGATGCATTGCTTCTGAATGCAGCAGGGGTATTTATGCAATCTGGAATGCAACAGGGATAATTCTGCAAAATCGGATTTCAATAAGGGTATATATGCAAAAAACCCTTTTTAAAATTTTTATATATGATATATACTAGCATAACATACTATACAGTGAGTTAGGAAAAAATGGCGATTATAAAGGAGACTATATGAATGATGGTGTGCATCAACACTACTTGATAATATTATATGTTTTATTAAGAAAACATTATGCAAGATCGCTTTTGCAACTTTAGTGTGTTTTGATTTTTTTCTGAAAATATATAATTTTTCAATAATAAAATACGTACCTTTACAAAGATAAGGTAAATATACTCAAAGTAATTGAATGCAGACATTTTAAAAAATATAGCATATGCTAGTCTAACTTAAGAAAAGATGAGGACTGCAAAAGGGACTACAAGAATGATTGTCTGTGCTAGGACTTATTTCATCAATTAAAATTTTTCACACAAAATATTCATTTGCAACAAATTATATGAAACTGAATTAGTTTAACAATTGGTTTCCAAATATATGAGAGGCATGGGGATGGAACCTCTCAGTTGAGCTTGGGCTTTCTTCTAGTTCATTGTATTCCTTCGTTTCCCAATGCGCAACACATGTCAAGGACTATACATTTTTATGACAAAATAAAAAAAGATCTAAACATATGTCCAGATTTGAAAATTTATTTTTCTGATATGAAACTAAAATCATTTAAACACTTATTTTTACAAAAATAAAAGATGACAAAATTAAATCATTATAAATCATTATTTTAGATATTGTTTTTATGGATAAAACCAATTATTTCCAAGTTAGATATAAAAAACAAAAGAAAAGTCTATAGTGTAGACGTAAAATCCAATATAAACACCATTTGTGTTGGGGGACTTCTATGACCATCACAAATTTTAACATGTTTTTCACCCAAAAACCATGCACCTTTGTTAATCCATATACATTCATTTAAAGTGTGGTTTTTCATATACCTTCATTTAATAAGTTCATGCATTCAGGTGAGAAACAAAGCTAAAATTGTGAGTTAATGTAAATCTCCAATATAGTCAAAGCTTATGTTCTAATTTCATTCCAGGATCATAAAAAATGACAACTTTGTTATAGCACTAGTAGTAACAATGCATATATTAATTTACAATATAAAAGGAGGGAAAATAAACTAACTTCTCTCACTATCTTGAATAATCCACAATTTATAACCACCTACAAGTGATCTTTCCATCATTTATTGTAAATCTCCATTACAATTGAAGCTTATGTTATAATTTCATATCAGGATTATAAAAAATGAAAACTTTGTAATCACTAGCTGTAACAATGTACATAGTAAAATTAGAATCCAAAAAAAAAAAAAAAAAAAGGAGGGAAAACAAACTAACTATAATAACTAACTTTTCTCACTATCTTAAACAATCCACAATCCAAAAACTACCTCAAGTGATCCCTCCATCATCCTCTCCTTGCACTGAGAAGTCCGGTTCATCCGGCTTCATGAGCTTTGGCATCTTCAAGCTCGCCACAGCTGGCGGCCCCTTCCCCTTGATCCTCTGGTGCGCCCCACGCTTTGTGTTCTTTGCGAATTTCGATGCAAGTATCGTTGCCCCTAGATTCGATGCATTTGCATTGTTGTCCACGCCCAACAACCCCCTCGTCGCATCCTCCACGAAATCCCCTCCATCCATTCCATGCTCCTCCTCCTCCTCCTCTCCAAGCAAAGGCATGTAAGATAAGCTCTCCACCCTCGCAAGCTCCTTCGCAAGCTTCCTCTTCTTGTGCCTCCTCCACGCGGCCTGAATGAAACAAGCCCCCCAAGTCCTCCAATGGTGTGAGTAGAACCGGAATGCTTGTTGTAATTTCTTGCTGTGGAGTCTCCTGAATTGGTTTGCGACGAATTTGAGATCCTCCGTTCGAAGGGCGAAGGCTTCAACTTCATCGATGGCTCGGACAGTGCGGGTGGATAGTGGAAGGTTGGCGGCTGGGGAGAGCATGAGCGCCCACGTGAGGAGCTCCTCCCCGCAGAAGTCGCCCGGACGGAGGGTGATGGAGTTGAAGAAGCCGGTGCGGCCCCCGTTGGTGGTGGAGCTCTCAAGCCGGCCACGGATGATGAAGAGCATCTCGTTCACTGGGTCACCCTCTTGCATGATGTATGTATCTTGGGGACAAAGGGATGAGACCAGACGCTCGCATATTGCGTCTAATAGTTGGTCATCCATTTGGGAGAAGAATGGAACCTGTGAATATGAAGAAAATTATCAGCTTTAATTTGTACTATATTTGAATCTTATTCTGACAATCATTCATTGTTGTTTCTTTTGCAGATACAACAAACATATGGACTGCTTATAAAAAAAAATTAAAATCTATAATCTACAAGTTATAATCTATAATATGTAAATCGAAACTGCAACAAGCATGACTTATGGATATTTCTGAACAGATGTATGCATTAACATAGAGAGGAATCTAATTTTGGCATAATTTGTAGAGAAAGTAGTACAGATGAGTTGGCTAAATTTTCTTCAAATATTTAGCAATTTATTAAGCTTTGATGAACATGGTAATACAATATGGAGAGAACAAAAAAAAGTGAAAGTATTTTTTATGGTAGATTAATATCAATGCAATAGAGTTACGTAATATTCACAAGCAGTTGTGATCTTCCAATTTCAAGAAGAAAATGTTCTTTGCGAATATTCTATAACACTGCTTCATCATGTCCATTCCTTCATGGAAAAAATGCTTTGTTGATGTTGATTATTTATGTCGCAATATACAAGTTTGGATTTATTCTAAATTATGCTTCTAGTGATTTGCAATATCCCCCATTGACAATGCTGTAGCATTCTATTGCACTACCTCCAAAAATCAATTATAGAGATCATGCCCATTAGTCAATACTGAAACTATAACTGAAACCATGATGGAGGGATAAGTCCAAATTTTTTTAGAATTTAAAGAACTGAAAACACTCTTCATGAGTACTTTCTAATTGCGAACTAAGCTTTGGTTACGTCGGAAAGCACCTCTCACCTCTGTGAAAGTGGTCAAGGAATTAAATCCTCGGAGCACCATTCTTCCAAAAAAAAAAGAGTACTTTTTTATCAAATAAGAATGTGCTACTTACACGACGGACAAGAGCCAAACAGAGATGGCGTTTAATTTCACGACGGAGGTCCAGAGGTAAAGAATCCAATATCGACTCTTCATCTACTCCTCTTGTCGCAAGCCACTTGTACTGCACGAATTTCCGGACACGTTCCTGCAAATCTTGAGGTAGCTGCCTGTGCCTCATCCACTCTTCAGTATCTCTACGTCTGACTCGCCACTCTTCGATTCTCACCGTCATTGATTGCAAGTAGGTCTTGAATTCAAAAAAAAAGTAAACAATTCACATTCCAGGGACAGTGATAGACAAGGAAAGGAAATTGACCAAGAATTGAAATCAATAGAAGCTTATATAGGAATTGCAGATTAATTGATATACATATATATAATTTGAAATGACATATGCAAGTATTTCTAATTTGAAAGACAAGATACCTGCATGTTACCAATCAATTGTGAAAACAGAACAAGCCCTACAATGCTTATAAGAATAGCAAATGATGTTTCCCCAATATAAGTGCTTGTCGCCAAATTCTGCCCATATGAACTGATCAGCAAACAGAAAATATTAATCCTCTTTACCACAAAATGAGACTTTTTTCACAATAACTGAAAAATGAACTTAAGTGATATCAAATTTTAGCATACCTTAAGTTTCTCAATCCCCACCAAAGACAGTAGAGATACTTCTCAATGAACTTGGAGGACATGACTTCATCACTCAACGCATCCGCAAACATACCATAAGTAAAATTAAGGTCGTTATTATTTACATCGCAGTGACTAAGCACGCGAGTGGTTTTCAACCAGGCCTTTCGCTCTGGCTGATCGAGGCTACTACAGTCGAGAAAACTAGGCTTACACATCGGAAGGTGCATCGTGCCATTCTCCTTTCGGCACTCTCTAGCCCAGCAGTTGCTCTGCCGTTCAATAGCCAAAAGATACCAAGAAGCACCCAAAACCTGCACAATCAGTATAATTTGTGAATAAGCATTCCTTGGTTAACCATGTCGTGAGAGGAAGAGAAGGATATTAGGGGAAAATTTTCACATCAGAACATACTAATGGGAATCCCATTAGAAAACGTGTTGGATGGATGACATAGGTCCATGAAAGAGTTAAAAATCTTTCATCAATTAAAAACCTACTGATGAAAATCTCATCAATGCACTTTAATGGACATGTGTCATCCATCCAAGCACGTACTGATGAAAATCCCAACAAAAGATATTAGTATGAAAATTATCCAATATTAGGGGGGACGTACATGGCTTGCGAGCATGTAAAGAAGTAGATTATATGCAGCCCCTGCCCACTCAGTCCTGGCAACAACTCCCGTGGTTTTGACGATCCGGGCGTTCAGGGGGAAAATGAGGAACAATCTGGGTACATACTGGAGTAGAACAATCAGGGCCAGAGTATTGCTGTTGTGGTTAGCCAAGTTACTGACAGCCGGTATGACATACCAGATGACTATCTGCATAAGATTGAGAGTAGTGAAATGTCAGGCAATGTAGTTCACCAAGCATTGGATACCTCCCAATTTAAGATCTAGATTTGAAGGATCGAGAAGAATGAAGAAAAATAAATCAACAATCACACAAGAAAAAAGAGTTTATGTGGTTCGGCAAATTGCCTGCTTCCATGGGTGCAGTGATGAATTTTATTGACAAATGTCTCTTTTTCGAACAGATGACATGAATTTTCATGGAAAATAAAGAAGAAAATAAAGTTGTTTTTGAATCTCTCAAATTACAGATCTCCAGATTTTCTGTGAACGTTCGGAACACAGCCCGAAACAACCCAGTCACAGTTTGAGGACCGTCCAGACACTTCTCCAAGCCCCAAAAGCTTCTCCAGTTATTTCGTCTGAATCGCACATCCATGACTTGCACTTTGGGTCATATTTAAACACTGATTTGCACGGAGAAGTATTTATACCTCTTTAATTATATAACATAGCAATCATGTAAAGATTTTGGACTATGATACAGGAAAAAGGACTAATTTCAAAATATCATATATGCATGATTGAGCTAGATAAAACAACAAATAGCCAATACTGTAACCACATCCAAACAAGTAAACAAAATGATCATCTAATGGCCAAATGTAATGCCATTGCTATTCTGACAACCAATTACCATTCTCAAAAGTCCCAAAATGTGAAGAACAGATAACAAAATAATCCACCAATTCAGCAATGACATTCCGCTTTGATCCTGATTTCAGTATCAATCGACGCAAGATTAATCAATCGGAAATTAAAATCCTTTCAGGCAAAGATGCATAATTGAAGCACCAAAGTCCACTTTGTTTCCATATTTTTCTCCCATTCACAGAATGAACCAATGTGAAACCTCACAAAATTCCCTCTTAAAGATTCAACTTTTCCTGATATCTCCTTAAACACAAGAACTGCTTTCTCAATTAACCCACCAAATGTTCAAAAAATTTGTTGCACTAAAGGGGGCAAAGTCCACAAATTTCACATTCAAAGATTCAAATTTTCCTTTAAAAAATCCGACCCAAATCGACAGTGGCAAGGTCATAAACAATATGTGACCCACCAAATGTTCATAATTGTTGTTGCACTACATACAATGTTCAAAGGGGGGCAAACCCATTCCCAAATTCAATATTTCCTTAAAAAGACTACCCAAATTGATCCAATCTGCCGCAGCAACAAAATAAAAATCCGACCCATCAAATGTCCCAAATTGTGTTTTTTTTTTTTTTTTTTTTTTTTTTTGATATTGGAGGGATCCCCCGTGGCTGACCTCTGGGAAGGCTACCTCCGCCTGTTTGTCCCGGTTCCACGGAAAATTCTTTCGAATAATCGTCAACAAACAGGTGGGTAAGTCAGCATCAAGACTCGAACCCAGGACCTATCGGTAACACCGCTAAGCCCTGAACCGTTGTGCTATGACCACTGGGGACCAATGTTCAAGGGGTCTCCATCCAAAGATCCAATTTTTCCTTCAAAAAAAGCCGACCCAGATTGACCAGAATCTCACCTGTGGCAGCAACCGTGTCATGGCAAGGTCAACAACGAAACCAACCCACCAAATGTCCCAAATTGTTGTTACACATAAAAGGGAGCAAAACCCACAAATTTCACATTCAAATGTTCAATCTTTCCATAAAAAAGACTACCCAAAATCAATCCAAATCTCATCTGCGGAAGCCATAGCCCCAAAATTTCTATCCAAAGATCCAAATTTTCCTTCAAAAAAAGCCAACCCAGATCGATCCGAGTCTCACCTGAGGCAGCGGAAGCGTCGCGGCGAGGTCGATAACGAAATCCGACCTCAGATACCTCCTCGCGATCTGCCTCTCGTCCCTGACGAGCTCCCCCCTCCCGAAAACCCTGGAACTCGGCGCGACGAACGCGGTCCTGAACTTCAGCACAATATGCGCGGCATAAAACAGGTCGGCAATGGTCCGGAAGAAGGTGACGGCGATGGCGAGGCCGAGGTCGGCGACGAGGCAGGCGGGGCCGGCGACGGCGGGGGTGTAGAAGTAGAGGGGGTCGAGGAAGAGCGCGACGAGGCAGGAGACGAGGAAGATGCGGTTCCAGCGGAGGACGATGTCGGAGCCCGGGTCGAGGATTCGGCGGCGGAGGTCGAGGAGGCGGCGGCGGAGGCCGAGGCGGGAGGGGGGCCTCCGGTGGAGGGCGAAGATGGAGGGGGGAGGGGGGTCCGGCGGAGTGGGGTCGGAGATGTTCATCGGGGATCGGCGGCCATTGAAGGAGAGGACGAATTAGGGTTAGGGTTTGGATTTGGGGGGAGGGAATGGTTTGGGAGGTCGGGAGGGGGTTTCGGAGGAGGGAGAGAAAATGGCGGGAGAGGGAACCGACGGTTAGTAACGGACATATATATGAAATGTGTGAAATTGCGGAATACTGCTTTGGTTTCTTGTTTATCAACTTTTACTCCCTGTGACAGAGAATTAAGTTATTATAAGGTTTATGACTATTCTAGTATATATAATAATAAAGTGATTTTATATTTGGTTTTGTTTTGAATTATTCTCGTTGAAAAACGTAGTAATAAAGTTTTTGTTGTTTGAATACAATGTAAATAAGGTGTGGATAAAGATTTATAAAAGATTTAAAAATGATGTTAGTTGATTTGACAATTGATTTATAAAATTTGAGAAAATGGTGAGAGAGGGAAATCGATGGTTACTAACGGACATGTATATATGAAATGTGTGAAATTTTGGAATTGCTAAGCCCCCGTTTGTTTTGGGTATAAGCCCATGGATAACCCTGGATAACTCCGGATAAAATTTTTGGTGTGTTTATTTTCCCCGGATAACCCCTGATAAAGTATGCCAGAATAAACTGATATAAAGTGGTATATGGATTCTAATCAACCCCTGGAATTAAAGTTATCATAGGTTATTCCATCCAAAGAATATATAGGCCCACTGTCAAATCAACTGTCTTCACCACTTATAAATCACATGTCAAATCAACTATCATTATTTTTTATCTTTGTAAATCTTTATCCATACTTTATTTACATTTACCCAAACAACAAAACATTTATTCTTACATTTATCAACGAAAATAATTCAAAACACAACCAAACACAAAATCATTTTATCTTTATTTATCTTCACTTATGCTCGAATAAATGTATACCCAAGACTAAAACATATCCCCATTCCAAACGGGGGCTTAGTCCCCGTTAAGAGAGTGGAAGATAAGTTGTTACTAAATCGAGAGTAGGGCCAGAAAAAGTAGGAATTAGTCAGAATAGCATAAAATGAGTGTTTAGAAGTCTGGAATAAATGAGAATTTGCATGTCAGAATTAACTGGTATAAAGTGGTATATGAATTCATGTAAACCCCTGGAATTAATTTATTTTAAGTTTTTCAATCCAAAAGAATATGTGGATTCATGGTCAAATCAACTGTTATCATCTCATAAATCAATTGTTATCATTTTTTTTTACCTCTTATAAATCTTTATCCACACTTTATTCTCATTTTATTCAAACAACAAAAATTTTATTATTACGTTTTTCAACGAGAATAATTCAAAATACAATCAAATAAAAAAATCATTTTATACTTATTTATAGTATAATAGCCATAAAAACTTATGTGAATAACTTAGTTCTCTATCCGGACAGGGCTATCGTTAGAATAATTTATTTTTAAAATTTTGTTCCCTTAGCTTTCTCTCGAGTTAGCAACATAATTTATTTTAAGATAAATGACTATGCCAGTATAGATAAAGAATAAGACATTTTTCGTTTTCGTTATGTTTTTTATTATTCTCATTTGGATAATGTAATGATAAAAAAATTTGTTTGTTGTTTAATTGATTACGAATTATGGATAATAGGTGAATAAAATGCACATGAAGAATTCTAAAAGGTGAAAAATGATTTTGTTATGTAGACCTCTTCATAGCAGTTGAATAAATTGTATGATATAACACAATTCCAAGTAAGATCTGGAATATCCATATTAGTTTATTTATACTTAATCTAATATAACAATACACATTAATTTTTTGTAGACAAATAAGTTTTTGGATTTATTCACCTTTTTTCCCCAAGCAAGGTTACACTCAGTCATTTTTACAGCCTAAAATGCAGTCCCACATAATTCATTAGCTCCCTTCACTCATTGTAACGAGATATGTATCTTATTTGAAAAATTTTACATTTTAGAATATATAATTCACATTGTATTAAATATATATACCTTATTAGATGAGGTATATAATTTTAAAAAAATGAGAATACAAGTGAACTTTGTTTTACAGTTTAGAAGGTCCAAGTGTAACATCTATCAATGTTACTAAACACGAGTATTTTCAACAATGTATGCAACACTTTTTTACAATATTACCCTTGTAGATTTATTAAAGGGGGGATTGTCCAAATACCCCTGGACCAAGCCTTCCATTATTTCCATACCACCTGATTTTGTGGACTTTTTTTTACCCCTGCAGAGATGTCCCCTTGTTTTTGTACCCCTCACCCATGCCACATCATCTTTCACTACCTAAACTACTCTCTCCACTTTATTTTCCCTTCAAAACCTTTGGAATTCCCCCCCAAAACCCTCTCCCCCAAATCACAACTCTCTCTCCCCCAAAATCCTCTCTCTCACCAAATCACTATCTACCTCACCTGATACTCCATCAAGTGTCTTGTCACCGCCATCGTCACCTCTGTTAAGGGCCTGCCAAAAGAAATCGGAGGCGTTCATGTGGTGGGAGAGGCCAAGCAAGATCTTTCCTTTTTTGGTAAATGTCTTTAGATGGTTAGATTCAATCTTCAAAACTTGATCTCAACTGTTTTAGATCTCAGCTGTTGCATATGAAGGTACTCTGCATCTTCTTCTTTTTCTTCTTCTTCTTCTTCTTCTACTGTTGTTGATTCTCTTTCACCTCCCATAGTCTCGGATGAATTTCACTTTTGGGTTCTTCTTGATCAAGTTAATTTGAATATTGGGTTTTGATATCTGTTTGGTTTACCTTTTAATTTAAAATTATTTATTTTATTTGTTAATCATGTAATTGTTTATAAAAATTCTGTAATTGAACATTTACATATCTGTAGATTGATAATACATTTATGTAATTCATTATTACATTTCTATAACGTTATATGTCCTTAGTTTAAATACATAAATAATATTACATTTCTGTTCTGTACATGGTAGTTTTTGTAGTTTTTGTAGTTTCTGTTGTAATTGTTATGCGAATGATGAATGATATTACATTTTTATTCTGTAAATGGTAGTATATATAATGATAAAGTAATTTTGTGTTTTGTTTTGTTTTGAATTATTCTCGTTGAAAAACGTAGTAATAAAGTTTTTGTTGTTTGAGTACAATGTGAATAAGGTATGGATAAAGATTTATAAAAGATTAAAAAATGATGTTAGTTGACTTGACAATTGATTTATAAAAATTGAGAAAATGGTGGGAGAGGGAAATCAACGACTAACGGACATGTATATATGAAATGTGTGAAATTTTGGATTTGCTAATCCCCCGTTTGTTTTGGATATAAGCCCATGGATAACCCTGGATAACTCCGGATAAGAATTTTAGTGTGTTTATTTTTCCCGGATAACCCCTGATAAAGTATGCCAGAATAAACTGGTATAAAGTGGTATATGGATTCCAATCAACCCCTGGAATTAAAGTTATCCTAGGTTATTCCATCCAAAGAATATATAGGCCCACTGTCAAATCAACTGTCTTCACCACTTATAAATCACATGTCAAATCAACTATCATTATTTTTTATCTTTGTAAATCTTTATCCATACTTTATTTACATTTACCCAAACAACAAAACATTTATTCTTACATTTATCAACGAAAATAATTCAAAACACAACCAAACACGAAATCATTTTATCTTTATTTATCCTCACTTATGCTCGAATAATGTATACCCAACACTAAAACCTATCCCCATTCCAAACGGGGGCTTAGTCCCCGTTAAGAGAGTGGAAGATAAGTTGTTACTAAATCGAGAGTAGGGCCAGAAAAAGTAGGAATTAGTCAGAATAGCATAAAATGAGTGTTTAGAAGTCTGGAATAAATGAGAATTTGCATGTCAGAATTAACTGGTATAAAGTGGTATATGAATTCATGTAAACCCCTGGAATTAATTTATTTTAAGTTTTTCAATCCAAAAGAATATGTGGATTCATGGTCAAATCAACTGTTATCATCTCATAAATCAATTGTCATCATTTTTTTTTACCTCTTATAAATCTTTATCCACACTTTATTCTCATTTTATTCAAACAACAAAAATTTTATTATTACGTTTTTCAACGAGAATAATTCAAAATACAATCAAACAAAAAAATCACTTTATATTTATTTATAGAATAATAGTCATGAAAACTTAGGTGAATAACTTAGTTGAATAACATGGAATGATGACAAAATGAATAGATATTTTAACGTTAGAATAATTTATTTTTAAAATTCTGTTCCCTTAGCTTTCTCTCGAGTAGCAACATAATTTATTTTGAGATAAATAACTATGCCAGTATAGATAAAGAATAAGACATTTTTCGTTTTCGTTATGTTTTTTATTATTCTCATTTGGATAAGGTAATGATAAAAAATTTGTTTATTGTTTGATTGACCACAAATTATGGATAATAGGTGAATAAAATGCACATAAAGAATTCTAAAAGGTGAAAAATGATTTTGTTATGTTGACCTCTTCATAACAGTTGAATAAATTGTATGATATAACACAATTCCAAGTAAGATCTGGAATATCCATATCAGTTTATTTATACTTAATCTAATATAACTCAATTTTTTGTAGACAAATACGTTTTTGGATTTATTCACCTTTTTTCCCCAAGCGAGGTTAAGCCTAAAATGCAGCCCCACATAATTCATTAGCTCCCTCTACTCATTGTAATGAGATATGTATTTTATTTGAAAGTTTTTACATTTTAGAATATTTAAATATATATACCTTATTAGATGAGGTATATAATTTAAAAAAAAAATACACGTGAACTTTGTTCTACAGTTTAGAAGGTCCAAGTGTAACATCTATCTATGTTACTAAACACGAGTATTTTCAACAATGTATGCAACACTTTTTTACAATTTTACCCTTGTAGATTTATTAAAACCATGCTTATAAACCATTATTTCTTATCCTAATCTTATAATAAGATTGATTATAAATAGACAATATATTTTATAAATTTATATACAATCAAATTATCTAAAAAATTAATTAAAAGTATTTAAAATTAATCTATATTACATATCCACCAAATCTCACTAAATTTCAAAATATTTATAGTTTCAATGCACATTTTAAATAATTTTTAGATAACTATTGTTAATTTGGACATTTAAAAAAATCAATTATTTGAAGGGTTATAGGAATACGTGTGGGTCCATTTATTTTATTTTATCATTGATAATTTTCTCATAAGGATTCATTAACATATCATAGTATTTATTAATTTCATATTCACACACATCTACATCGGGTGAAAATTAATTTTTTATATCCGCTACCAAACAGGAGCTTCCCAAACAGATGTGTGTGAAAATAAAATTCACAAATAATTATATAATATTATGTATAATTATTTTTTCAGTCTCAATTTCAATCTACATGTATTTTAATATTTTTAAAAACAGTATACCTTATCAGTTACATGCTTTTAAACGGATCTCAGACATATTTGAATACAATAGGATATTAATTGGGCTACCGATCCGAAACCGATTTGAATGGGCCAGGTTTGGCCCGGCCCAGTGAAAGACCCGGATAATCTGTCCAAAAACACAAACCAAACAAATAGATTGTTCTGAAAAGAAAAAAAAATCAAATCTCGTGAGAGACTCTCAAAACGTCGTCAACACGTTTGTTTAATTTTCTCCTCAGGTAGGAGTCGACCCACTTCGTTTATTTTTTGGTTTCGGATTCAAAATTGGGTTGGGTGTTGTTTGTTTGAGCATTTTATGCAGAGCTACCTATGAAAACCTGTGTTGGGTTGTTTGGGTGGGCTTTGAATTCATTCTATTCCTGCAAATTTTGGATCTTTTTGGTTGATCTCCTCGTTTTGGTTGTGTTTCACAGTCCCACACTTCTTTGGGTGTTCTTTGTGTTGTTTTGGAGCAGAGTTTCTGATATGTGGGTGATTGTAGCCTCTGAGTGTTGGATGCATGTTAAGTGTTTGATGTGATGTTTATGAAAAAAATGCATGGGGTTGGTGATGACATGAATGTATCAACTTTTTATTATCTCTTGCCATGTTCAATGGGGCATGCAAAAGCATCATTTTTTTAGTCCTTTTGGTTGCAAATTCATGGTTGAAGTGATTGGAGAACATCTTATCCAGATATTGGTATATGATATGTGCATCCACGCATACAAAAATATGATGCTTGAAATTTGCCTTCAGCATATCATGTTGTGCGATTGGACCTTCCATCGTAATTCTAAGTTGTGCATTCAACCAAACTACCTCTTGACAGGTTGATGGAAGTACCCCCTTCTTCACTGAGGGGTTCTGGGTTCGAGAGTTACTTCTACTGATAAGAGAAGATTTAATCAAGAAAAAAACACTTACCTACCAAAAAAATATTATTTGACTGCCAAAACGAATCGATGCGTGCCATGGATGGTGACAGATGTGCTGGTAGTCAATGTAGATACGAGGATATACGGTCACCTTGATAAGTCTTTTCTTACCTTGCTTAGTATACTTTGGATTCTAATTTTAATGTTGGAGATGCTTGGGATTTCATTCAGAAGTTTGGATTTATTTTCTTTTGTATAACATTGTCTTATGTTCATGAAATTGCATTCATTCATGTGTTCGTGTGATGATACTCTTCTAAAAAATGACTCTTACCTTCATGTACTTGTTTCAATTTGCCTACAAGCAATACCAACCTCTGTCATCATTGCTTCCTGAATTGTTTTTCTTTGTTTGATGTTTACATAAGCTTCAGGTGATCCTCATATACTTGGACAAAGGGGACTATCAAAGTCATCCAAGATACCTTCCCCTTCAAACCAAAACTCTCAAATTTTCTAAACTCAAAATATAACTATTTCAACCATTGCATCCATCACAAGCTTCCAATGATGCCAACATGCCTCCCTCGGCCTAGAGTTCTTCCCCTCCAAGCATTGTCTCTCCTCCACCCAATTAAAAGCCATGGCTTGGCCCGAGCCCAGACCACCGCCACCATGAAAACCGAGGCCTCGCTATACCCTCTAGTCCTCCGGCCTGCAGCGGCCCTCGTGGTCTCATCGTCCCACCCGAACGCCTCGAACACCCCACAACGCTCCGAGGAGTGGTTCGCACTCCGCAAGGACAAGCTCACCACCAGCACCTTCAGCACCGCGCTCGGCTTCTGGAAGGGCAACCGCCGGTCCGAGCTCTGGCACGAGAAGGTCTTCTCCTCCTCCTCCTCGGCCGTCCCAGACCCGTCCGCCCGGTCCGCCATGGACTGGGGCACAGTGCACGAGGCTGAGGCAATCGAGCAGTACAAGGCGATCACGGGTTGGGGCGAGGTTGGCTCACTCGGGTTTGCAACACACCCAGACGCTCACCTCGGATGGCTCGGGGCCTCCCCGGATGGTATCTTAGGCGTGGGTCCCAAGGGGGGGCTGTTGGAGGTGAAGTGCCCGTACAACAAGGGGCGGCCGGAGCTCGCGCTCCCGTGGGCGACCGTCCCATACTATTACATGCCACAGGTAAGCCTCTCAACGAATCAATCACCTTAATATCTGCATCATATCCTAAATCATCCTTGTACAAATATTAATATTCGAATCCGGATCACTTCAAATTCAGAGCTGATACGAATACATGTCTAAATATAAACACTAGTTTCTTCTAGTATCATTCAGAGCTAATATGATAGTTATTTCAACAGTATGCAATACTTTTACAGAGATGCCAGATTCAGGTATTTTCCAGATAATTGACAGGCTTAGCTACAGGTGCAGGGCCAGATGGAGATCATGGACCGGGATTGGGTGGACATGTATTGCTGGACCCCAAATGGGAGCGCGGTGTTTCGGGTGGAGAGGGACCGGGACTACTGGGAGCTGATGCGCGGGATACTGTGCGAGTTCTGGTGGGAGAGCGTGGTGCCCGCGAGGGAGGCGGTGCTCGCAGGGGAGGAGGTGGAGGCGTACGAGCCGAAGCCAAGGCACAGGCGGACGGGGCTGGTGATCGTTCGGAGCCGGGAATTGGCCGTGAAGGCGAGGTTGGTCTGTAGGGAGATTGGTGATCATGTTGAGTTCTTTAGATGATTTGTAATGGATGAATGAATTGATTTGGTTCAGTTAATTTTTTTATTTGAAATTCATGTGTTGGCAATGCTGTCGCAATTCATGTCTATATGACAGGTTGTATTGCATTCTTGAAACGGTGTCTAAATCTAATTCTTTCAGCTTTGAAAATGGCCCGTTTTGCAGCCAGTTAAGAAATGTTCCTCACAGTCTATCCACTGCGAACGTATACTACATTATCACAATGTATAAAAATTAATTTTTTTTTTTTGTTAAAAAAATTAAGCTAGTATATTTAATGTATACTTCATTTTTAACAATAACGAGTGTATATATTTTTTAAGAACAAAAAAAAACCTAATAAGATTTCTCATGATAGTTTTATGAATAATTTTAATATGTAGTATTATTATTTATAGTCCCTTGATTTATGTGAGATAAGTATCGTTTAGAAAAAAGTAAATACAAAATCACATTTATGCAAAAAAAATCTATTTAATATAGAATTGTATATACCATGTTAAAAAAAAGGACTGTAACTATGTAATGGTCACCATCTACAGCCTTGCTTGTAATCCTCACACGTCTAGATTTTTTTTAAGTTACGTCTACTTCCATAAAAAAAAAAAAGAAAAAAAGAAAAATGCACTCTAATGATTTGCATATAAACAAGTACAACATGTAACAATTACCCTATACAACCATAATGTTTACACACAAGGCCTCAAACATGGAAAAATGTTGCATTCAACTCTCTTTTTAGCCCAACTTTTAGTCTCATCTTTTTATTTGAGGTCATATGCATTTATAGGAAACCATTAAATACATATAACTCATAGGCTAAAAGTAAAATTAAAAAAATGACAAAAAAGGAATGGGTACTTCAAAGCCCCCCAAGCATACATTTTAAGCTGGACCATAACCAGGAATGCAAGCCTAGCTGCAGCCAAACCACCAGAGCTTCTTGTAATATCAAACACAAATTATCCATACTGACTTTTTATTTAAATATTCACATCTCATTCAATTATCACCAACTCAAAATTTAAACATTGAAAGCCACAATCAACCAATCATTGACATCCAATGATCTTTCAGGGCATGAATCATGATCACACATTCACACATCCATATTACCAAAAAAAAAAAAAGTTAGTTACAACAGCTTCTTTTATTCAGAGGGAGGGAACATCCATAAATAACACATCGACCCAAAACATCCTAAAAAAACATAATATTCATCCGAAGAAAGAGTCCAAGAAGCCTGTTTTAGATAAATTCAGTTTGGGAAAACCAAACCTCCCACAAAGAAACAATACCCACAACTAGGCAAATGTAAGTATCAGAAAGAAAAAAAACAACATCTGAAAGAGGGGGAGAGATGGATGGAGCCAATGCAGGGATGTCATGGGCAGACCAATGGGACAGCAGCCCGGACCTTCCGCCGGAGCCTCTGCCCGAAGAGGTGGAAAAGGGAGGGAAGGAAGGCGCGAAGAACAAGTCATCAAAGAAGGCGAAAGGTGGCGCATTCGGGTGGATGAAAGAACTGTGTCAGAAAAAGTCCAAGAAATGAAATCCTTCCTACAACCAATATGTGGGATTCAGTTTTTTAGTGGGGCTGGTTCATACATTTTGTATTTTGTGTTGTCAATGACAAAGTTCATACAATGTGTATTCTGTGAAATGTGGCTCTTATATATACATGGGCTTGATTTGACTTGTTCAGTCTATGCATCATACAGCTTTGAATTGATCACAAAGGTCAGTGTTTAATTCAAAATGAAGGGTTATATGATTTGGTGAGGAAAGTTTATGATTGACTCTGATATCATATTCAACATGAATAAAACTGGAATGACTTTCACCACCTTACAAAATTCATCATTGATTCTACATGGATTTATTTAAGATAATACATGAGCATAATGCCCCTAAACACAGAGAAATTTTTGGGGACAAGCTATAGGTTCAAGCATGTATGTGGATTATATAGTAAGGGCTGGTTTGACAATGAGATAAGTGTTGAGATAAGAGGTAATTGTAGGAATAAGTGAGTGAGAGGACAACTTATCCCCGTTTGGTATAAAAAATAATTGGGATAAACCGCGGCAATTGTCCCAATTTTGAAATAAAAATGAGAATATTTTATTCCACTTAAAGGCTGGGATAGCATTTATCCCCACTTTTTATCCAATGTTCGAAATATCGAAAATCCCCACTTAAAGGCCGGCGATTTTTTTTTTTTTAAATAAATTTGAAAAAAATTGAAAAAAACAGTTAAAAAAACATTAAAAATTGTGAAAATAATAAAAATGAATAAGAATAATTTGATATGAAGATAATAATAATTTTATAATGGTTTTGGTATGAAAAAAATTTTACAATGGTTTATGTAGTCTACAACATAAATAAAATTGAATTTATTTAAATAAATAATCCATTGCATTATTTACAAAATCCCCTCCCTGGGTTCCACCTAATGGTGTACCATAACCATAAGAGGTGTCACCACCATCATTGCCGCCGTGTCCACCGTTGTTATCATCTGAATCTGTGTTTTCTTCCTGAATTTCATTATTTGCATCTCTTGTTTCATCAGATGATCCAACTCCTTCTTGACCTGAAATTGTGTTGCAGGGATGATTTCATCTTCTTCATCATCATCGTCGTCTTCATCTTCAGGCTCCTCAATGATCGGCCGTTTCCCACGTCGTCGTGCACCTTGAGATTGATGAGTTTGCTGCGTCGATCTTCTCGGGCGTTGATGTTCTACGGTGTCGCCGTATGCTTCATGCTCCACTTGAGTCCATGTCAAGTCTTCACCTTGAAAAACTGGGCCGTCGACGTCCATAATCCACTCGTTGTCGTCTTCCAATGAATCCAAATTGATTGGATCTTCATGAGCTGGATTACGTTGAAGATTTAGGAAACGCTCATGCAATTTTTTATTATATTGCACAAACACTAAATCATTCAACTTTTTTTGCTTCAACCGATTCCTCTTCTTGGTGTGTAACTGTTAAAAACAAGAAAATTAAAGTTAAATTTTGTAAAGTATATCAGTTTTAAAACAAGAAAATTAAAGAAAATTTTGTAAATTTTATAAGGACAACTCACATTTTCAAATGCGCTCCAGTTTCTTTCACAACCGGAAGATGAACAAGTGAGTCCAAGAATTTTGATGGCGACCTTTCTCAACTCCGGTACCTCACCTCCGTATTTATCCCACCAATTGACTGGGATTGTGTTGTCCCTTGCTCTCACGATGGTTCCCCAACTGAACGGTCCACTTTCCTGTAAATAATAATCCAGTTGTCTTTGTAGTCTGTCTTGCACCTCCGGATCTGGCTCCATCTTCGCCATTGCCTGCACACAACGAAGCATATGTGTTTGGACTGCCGCGTCCCGGTCCGCGGTCTTAAACCATACCCCGGGGTTAAGGACAAATCCTGCATGGTAAAGGTCAGACGACATCTGACGACTCCATCTTCCTTCTATTACCTCAAGAACAGGGCTATATTGTAGCGGTCTATATTGATAGTTTTCCTTAATTTTTTCTTTAGCCCTATCCATTGCATTGTACAAGTAGCCCATAGAGGGTTTCTCATCTCCATCAACTAATCTTAAGACATGGACAAGAGGAATTCCGGCGTGAAGGGCTCGTTGTACACCTTTCCAGAATTGAACAGAAAGAATAGTTCTTTCTGTTTGTTTTCCGGTTCTAAGGTTACACCACTTGCTCTTCGTCCATTCATCTGCTACCATGAGTGTCCTAAGTGCATTCTTATGTTCCCAAAGTGATTGCAAAGTTAAGAATGATGTGGCAAATCTAGTGGGTCCTGGCCTAACAATATCTCCATTGCAAAACATTCTCATTACATGCAATAATTGTGTGTGTGCATAAATAAAAACAGTGATTCTTCTAGCTAAACTAATAGTTCTAATATGCATCTTACCAATGTCTTCCAAAATTAAATCAATACAATGTGCAGCACATGGTGTCCAAAATATTGTGGGGTGCTTTTCTATCACTAATTCACATGCAGCTTTATAATTAGCAGCATTATCAGTTACAATTTGAACAACATTTTCTTTTCCAATAATATTTTCTATAACATCACTTATTTCGTTAAACAAATATATTGCAGTGTGTGAATATGCAGATGCATCAATGGATTTCAAAAACATGGTTCCTTTGGGAGAATTAGCTAAAAAGTTAATTAATGATCTCTGTCTCCTGTCTGTCCATCCATCACACATTAATGTACAACCATAGGTTTTCCAATGTCGTTTATGTGTCTCTAAAATCTTATGAGTTTCTCTTACCTCTTCTTGCAAACATGTTTCACCTAACTCATGCATCGATGGTGGGGCTAAACCAGACCCAAACCTACCTACTGCTTCTAATGCAACATGAAAAGAACGTGAAGTTAATGCATGAAAAGATACACCTGCAGTGATTGCCCATTTAGCTATCTTCTGAATTGCATTTTTCCTTTCTTCTTTTTTTAATCTGCCTTCTAAAGTTGTTTGTCTAGGGCCTCCTCTTAATCTTTGATCAACTACATCTTCAATATTACCTCTACAAAATAAATCCATAGGTCCCCTAGTGTTTTTCTTTCTTTTTAAAGATGGAGGAGGCCTTGAACTAGGACCACCAATTTCTATTACATCATCATCACGTTGTTCATCTCCTATGTCTCTAGCAAAATCTTCAGAATAAAATGTCTCTTCTACATTTATTTTCAGATTTTTTATTCATGAATAGTTCTATTTCTTTTTTAATTTCTGGTGTTGTTTTAGGACAAGGTTTAGCATTAGCTCCTGATGAATGCAATATGTGTTCTTTGAGTCTGGTTATGCCACCACTACATAGATGATTGCAAAGTAAACATTTCACAATATGTTTTTCAGTAATACTTTTATATTCTCCGTATTTTCATGTAGTCTTTTGTATTAACCGGTCTTAGATTAGATGAACTAGCTCCAGAAGAAGACATTTCTTTCAAAAATGAGTTTTTTATTTTCAAAAAATTAAATTTTGATTCTTTTTAAAAGTGGATGATGCTACTATAATTACTTTCTAAAAATATTTTACTAAATGCTAAGAATAAATACCTCTAAAAATAGGAGACAAATTGAAACTTCTTCCAAAAGCCTCCAAAGTCTCCACCCAAAGCCTCCAAGAACTCCACCAAACTCCTCCAACTAGTCCACCAATATCTCCTCCAAGAAAGGGAATTTTAGGATTTTTGATGGATTTTTTGGAATTTTTTTTGTGGAATTTTGGCTTCTTTTGGGATTGAGGGATTTTGGAAAAAAAAATGATTGCTATATAAGAGAGTAGAGAACTAGAGATTGTGTGAGAGTGATGATGGTGAAGAAGATGATTGTTGAGTTGTTGTGATGAGAATGGAGAGTTTTGGGGGACTATTTATAGGATTGGGAATAAAAGGGGTTAAATTATAAATAAATAAAAATGAAGGGGGGTTTTACAAATTACCCCCCCCCCCCCAAACGGCTATACTGCCGTTGGGGCCCAACGGCTATATATTGGGCCCCAACGGCCCGATTTTTAAAAAATAAAATAAAAAAAAAATAATTCGAACGGTCGAAAAATCGATCGTTCGGGCGATATATCGCCGATATATCGATGGATTTCGATATATCGATGGATTTCGATATATCGGCGATATATCGATCGATATATCGCTGACGTCATGTTGACGTCAGCGATAATCGATAAAACCTCGATTTCCCGATTATCGCGAAACTGCCGCGAAACCGATATATCGATCGATATATCGATATATCGGTCGCGAAAAAAAACTATGTTTTTATCCCAATTTTGACAAATATAAATATGAACAAAATTGATAAACTTTTTATCCTCTAAAATGAGGACAATTTATCCTTAAAATCTTATCTCCTTGTCAAACTATCCCTAAAAAACTACTAACTAAGACTTGTAGAGCCAAATGGGTTTAAAGGAATCCACACTTTGGACTATATGTGAACTAGAAAATGAAACAAGTCCTGCATCTATTTTGTGGATGTCTGCTTTAGAGAAAGATTATGGATAAAATTGGGACAATTGTTGAACTTTAACAAGAACTTCACTAATCTAGAGCAGCAACGGGAAACTGGGAAAAGCTTTAGCAGAGAGAGGACAGAAGTAAAAAAGCCAAGATCACTCAATGTATGGTGCCTCCATGCTTTGAAAATATGCAAGGGGTGAAGGCTTTGTATTAGGTTTATGTATAGCATTTCGGTGATTAGACACCAAGAAAGAATTATTGTAGAGGTATTTGACACTTTTACACAGTTGAGACGGGTTCGGAGGTGGGAGTCCCTGAGTATCGGGATCTATAACCCACAACCTAAATTTCGCACATGTAATGTCATATGTAATGACAGCAGTTCTGTAACTTCCTTATTATGCGGGAGCATTATAATCATATATCTGGTCACATACCATTTGCTGAGCAAGGGTTTCTTATACCACTGGGAGATCATGTACAGCAACCCTAGGGTTTTGAGAAAGAATCAAGGTCGTAGCCCCACAGAGCCCATAAACTAGAAAAATTAAGATAAGAACTCTTTGTTCACTGGATGTAGATAATTTTTTGCTGATCTAAGAAAATTGCCTCTTTTGTGATTCTGTGTTTTGTTCTTTGTGTCTACTTTGCCCTATTTTGTGGGAGTTGTACTCCATTTATATGCAATAAATATAACAGTGATAAAAATCCCACATAGATCAGTAACAACTTGTTCCTCAACAATCATGCAAGGAATGAAACCAACCATTTGAAAATAACAACTGAAAGACAACATGGGAAAATGATAAACAAGTCATTCAAGCATTAGAAACAACCACAAAACAATGAAAAGCATGCAGGGACAACCAGGTTCAACCTAAAGGTTTTTTTATATCAGGCAAAAAGCAATGAAACAGATGCAAGAGTTTATAAGCCATACAAGCCATCACATAAACACCACCTGCTGCCATATAAGATTATTAAAACAAACACAGAAAAACTGGAAAAAGAAAACACCAAGATCACCAGAACTCACAAAATGATGGATCTTTATTCCATACCAGTAGTTTATTGTCAAATGTAGTAATAAGACAGAATAACATTTCCTTATTAAAAAAAGAAGAAGAGAGAGAACATTACCATCAGGGTTTAAAATACAAATATGATCACCATAAATGGTTCTTATTTCATGCCTGCATATAACATCCAGAAACATATAACAGATATGCGTCACGTCTTAAAAAAACATAGAAAAACAGGTTTTGATGGCGCACCAAGAGATCATTGATAACCAATGAAATCTTAAAATAATGGCTAACGAAGAGATGTGTAGCCCATGCCCACCAACTCCAGTTTCTTCCCTCTTCAGGGTGCTAATCACACACCTCTTATTTTCTTTTTCTTTTTTTTCCTTTTCACGCAACATAAGCATTCAACTTTGCGTCTTTTTTTTTTCTTTTTCTTTAATTTTTCCCCCAAATAAAGACTCAGATGATTGTAACAAAGACAAATGCATACCCCTTTCAATCAGCCTAGTCTCCAACGAACTGCCAAATTTGAGAGCCAATCCATCAAAGCAGAGTATGCAATCATTCTTCTTTCACTTCCTGACCATGAACGGCTTCCAATGCCTCCTTACATCCCCAGCAACGAAAAGCAAGGCAAAATGTTTCTTCATAGTCGATATTGTTTATGCACCTTCCACACTGCGAGCACCTCGGGATGCAGTTGATACAAGCCCTACATGGTGAAGAGGTGGATTGTCTCTCCTGGCAGCTCTCCAACGGGCAATCAAAGAGGACTCTTGGATCCCCACACATGTAGCACGGCTCGATGTCAAGCGCACGATCATCTTTCAAGGAAAGCGATGAGTGGTCTCGATGGTAAAAGCTTGGGCTAAGAGTCTTTTGATGGTCACCCTTGTCTGCATCAAGCAATAGCTTAAGCTCCTCGTAGTGTTTAAGTTTAATTTCATGGAGCCCGTTGATCCGGAGCTGTTTAAGTCCTCGAAGGTTGAGACTCTTTAACATGTCGATCAGGTTCTCAATCTTTATCCTCGAGCATCCAGGTACGCTCAACTGATGGGTACAGAATCACATTATCAAAGAGTCAGGACGATAATTAAAAAAAGGAGAAATGGAGCTAAAATAAACATTTGGATCCAAAAATGTGTTGTGTGTGCGCGCACGCGTGCGTGTGTGAAATATAAGTTTTTGTTTTCATTCAGAAACAGAAATTCCAGCCATCTTGCTAGTATTAAATGAACATTAGTTGATATTAGCATTCAAAGCAGAATCAATGACATCACCGAAAAAAACAATACAGCGATTTGGAGAGTTACGGAATAAAAGCATAAGGGCAAATTTATCCAAAAAAAACATCAGTCAGTAATGACATTCTATTTTTGAAAATATCTTCGAGCTTATGGTGAAAGGAACAGATCCATTATTTAACCACACGCTAAATAAGCTACCCGCTCATTCCCCTGGCCGGCTGGCCCCAAGGATTCTGAAATATATAATCAATAAACGCAAAATTCAATTATGTTGCGTGATTGCATTTAATGCATAAGACTAATTTAATACCCTGAAATCAAATATCAGAAAGTTCCATTCCTCCTTATCAAATGATTCAGATTACAAAGAGGTTTCCAATTTTAAGCTAACAAGTAAAATTACTTTTTACTAGCACCCATCAACTCATAAGAGAGGTATACAAAGATACCATTTCCAACACCGTCATGAAATTAATGCACAATAACTGCAACTAGCATTGCTCATGCATCAGTATTAAACAGATATATCAGAATTGTAGAAAGACCGATAAACAGTCACCAACTTCACTTGGTGCTTCTCCTAGAAAAAAAAATAGTTGGGAAGACGAGAAAACTCTCCATTGATCAGGAAAATCACCCATGATGCATTAGTGTCACATGAACAAGTTATGAATAAAATGAGTTCTCTATATTTTTTGGGGAGTCATTAATATAATGGAGGGGGCAAGGGGCTAATGCAGGTTGTGGCATTGATTGTGGTTGTCGTACTAAAGGGACTAACTGTTGAGCTAGCAGCGACAGCTAAAGGAATTGTGGTAATTGCAAGACAATCATTTCTAATTCTAAAGGGAAAAAAAAACAAATTTCCCAAAAAAAAAAACACGGGAATTTAATAAGTTATCAAGAGGAAAGCAAGTACATAACATAAATCAATTCCTGAAGTCTTTCTTTTTATATCTTTCAAGTGACTTGAGGAGTCAAGCAGTTTCTACTTCTTGGTGAATTTTTCATTACAGTAAGCTAACAACACTTTTCCTCATAAAAACCACATTGATGGCTTCTAGTTATTTAAGGAAGGCAACGCACAAACCAACAGGGAACTATGCTGTGACTTCTAGTTGTTTAAGGAAGGCAATGCACAAACCAACAGGCAAATCTGCTGTATAATAGGAAGCCACTTTTGTAAATTAGAATATGATCAAATATATGTAATTTGTATAATACAGAATGCTTCTGGATATGTAATTTCTTCAAACAATGCCATACAAGGCTCCATACCAGAACAAAATATACCTTCCCCTACATATGAACAGTTGTTATTAATGGCTTACAATGACCTAGTACTACCCATAAAGGGTATATGAACAAAATAACATATTGAATCAAATCAATACCAAATCTTCAGTTTTTGTTTGCTTGGTTATCACTTACCACATCGTCTTAACACACTAATGATTTCCAGTTCAAATTTGGGTGACGCGATATTTGATTTTTGCCCCAAAAAAAGGAAATGTTTTCCACGATATCTTAATGCGGCAGAAATAGAAATTGCACATAAATGAGATAACAGCAATTAAAAAACATAACCCACATACTTGACCGCCAAACAAATAAAAACATAAGCCTTTTTCAGATACGAACCCTCTTAAGCTTTGGGCTGATCTCGAGCACGTGCCTCAAACACTCCTCATTTATCGTCCGACAATTGATCAGAGTCAAGCTCTTGAGGTTGCCATTTGCCCTTTGGACGAGACGGAACAGTTCAGCGTCCTTAATACAGTTCAACGGCTCCTCTATGTAGATGTTCTTCCACAATAACGGATCGTTCTGAATGTTCGTTCGCCAAGTCTTGCAGACCCTCTCGGCCAATAAGAGATCTTTAAGACTCATATAACCGAGCGCATACAATATGGCTTCATGGGGCTCCCCTCCTTCGACCGATGAGTCCCCCACGTCTGCCTCAGTGACCTTGGAATCCACGTTGCCGTCCTCAGAATCTGCAAAACGGCCAGTGAAAGAAGCGGTGGTGGACGAGGCTGAGGAAGAGGTACTGTCGAGGCCCATATTGAAGGGATCAGATGGGAGGCGGTCAAGGATGTCAATAGGGTTCGTCGGGTTATGCCACAACAAGCTCGGCCAATCATAGGTCCCACCGCCCCAATAGCCATACCATCTGTCATCTCCGGCCCAGAATCGGAGAAACAAAAGTCCCCCGATGATTCCTCCCGGCGGCTCCTCTCTCCCAACCATATTGAACGGTCAAAATTGCCTTCGAATGGGTAATTGGTAGGGAAGATTGGCGATGGATAATAGTTCAAGGTCATCTTAAAACGCCCAATACCCAAAAAAATGGTTTCTTTACCCTAGAAACGGATTGGATTTCGATCAGACGCAGAAACCCAATTCAGATTTCGACCAAAGCTTTCAAGTTTCCTTCTTTGATTTAAAAAACCCTAACTCAGGAAATCCACAAAGAGTTAAATTTTTTTCATAAAAACGTATTGGACTTTGATTAAATACAGTAAAACCCAATTCGGATTTCGATCCAAGCATTCAAATTTTGTTTTTTCAATTAAAAAACCCCCAACTCAGAAAGATCAAAAATCATTCCCAATCCAGACTTCAACAAACCCTCCAAATTTTTTAGCTTTTTCGATAAGAAAACTAAATCGATAAAAACACCCAAACCAAAACACAAACCCTCGATTTTCGATGAAGAACCCACAAAAAAATAACAAGACCCACCAAAAATCTCACAGAGTTTTCCAAAGTCCGGATACCCAAATCAACCAAAAACAAAAGAACCCCAAAAAAATACGATTTTGAAGGCGAGAGAAACCCTAACCGTAGCCGAATCGGAGACCAACCCAGTTGATGAAACGGAGACCAGATTTCAAAATGGGTCGA
Source organism: Acorus calamus (assembly GCA_030737845.1). Lineage (NCBI taxonomy): Eukaryota > Viridiplantae > Streptophyta > Magnoliopsida > Acorales > Acoraceae > Acorus > Acorus calamus. Next base: position 2,911,562 of record CM060873.1, on the reverse strand, counting down.
ATCGATGTTGGTGGTATATGAGGGAGGGGGGAGAGACAGAGAAAGCACGGAAGGACACCTGTTAGGGGAGGGATTTCTCCGCGAGAGGGGGGAGATGTGGATGGGTCTTGTAAAGAAAGGAAGAGCTGATCTTGCGCGGGCGAGTGACGGACGCGACCGATCACCGCGTGATATCACACGCAAGATTGGCTGCGTTTTTGTTTTGGTCTTTCTATTTTCGGAAGAAGAAGAGATTTTTGTTTTTGAGAGAGATTTTATGATGATGATGATCAGACGGTGGACAGGGATCTAGGGTGGATCGTGGAGATATGCCTCCACGAGTTTGTATTACATGTTTATTATATGTATACATTTCTTGTTACATAGATTTTTATGAAGGTTTTTTTTTATTATTTTTTTTTACAATGTGGAAGGCATATTGACATATGTGGGTTAACATCACCCAAGTATCTTTTGGTTAACCTGATAATTTTATTTATAGTAATCACGTCACTAATGTGATAAATTAACTTGATCGCTCAAAATTAATTAGTGTAAATAGAATGAAAAAATAATGATATTTTATATTTTTAGACATGTGTCTTGTACATGTGGCACTGTTTTGAGCTTAAGGGTGTCTTGTGAGCCAAGTTTTCTCGTTAGTGTGGGTCCAATGCTGGCTGCTGCGAGCGTGTCTGGGTAAGGATGGCAATATGGCATATTATTATGTTAGGTCGTTGATGTATTAGTTGAACGGTCAACGACACACTTCGTGATTCGTATGACCTAACTCAAGAAAATGTGGCTAAATGAATGAAACGCCACTGTCACTTATCATGGAAAAATATATAGAATATTTTTATCAACATTTTAGCCATTAGGAATTACCTTTTAGAGTAGTTCCTAATTTGAGTGTTGAAGACTCTTTGATAGGCACCACACTAGTGTCTCAACTCATGTGGTTCTTTAGTAACTTCTTTATCTTTGTCAGTGCTACATGGAGTTTTTCAAGCTTTACAGTGTCATTTTTCAATGTTTTGATGACGAGTTTTTTTTTTGGTAAAATTCAAAACCTAGAAGTTAATTGTAACATGGTGTTGATAATGTTGATAATAAGGTGGTGACAATAATACATAAATTTAATAAAAAACAATAAATCATCCATTTCATCTAATAATAATATATAAATATTTCATTAAAAATGGATGAATGTGGGTAAATACTAAAGTATAAAGTACATGCAAACTCAAGACATGTTTTGTGTGTATGTTTTGCTTTGATTCTCACCTATTCTATGATTTGTATGTTAGTCCCAAAAAAACGTGCAACACAAGAAAACTTTGGTTAGATTAATAGGCAAGATCTGATTCCATAAGATTTGTCATCCTTTGCATATTCCATGGTTTTGAAGGAGTCTTCCCCCCTTTTTTTACGGTTTTGTTTCAATGTACAAAAGCTTATTTTATTAGGTGAATACAATTGCTTGACTTGGAGAGGAAGCTTTGCGTAGAGGGACATTTTTAACAAAATGGATCAGAGGAATTGGATGGTATGGATAAGTTAGCTTAAAGCCTCCGTTTAGAACGGGAATATGACTTATTATTAGGTATACATTTATTCCGGTATAAATGAGTTTAGATAAAGATAAAATAATTTTGTGTTTGGTTGTATTTTGAATTATTCTCGTTGGTAAACGTAAGAATAAATATTTTGTTATTTGAGTAAAATATGAGTAAAGTATGCTAGTTGATTTGACAGGTGATTTATAAGAGGTGGTGACAGTGAGTCCACACATTCTTTGGGTGGAATAACCTAGGATAATTTTAATTTCAGATGTTGGTTGGAATCCATATGTCACTTTATACCAGTTTATTCTGACATACTTTATCCATGAGTATTCTATGTTTTCAAACACCCAAAATCCCTTATTCCCTATATAGTTTATTCCAGGTTATCCAAGGGGTTATTCCCATTCCAAACAGGAATAATAATATTTTAGGGGTGTTGGAACTGTTTATCAGAATTTGTATAGATAAAGAAATATACTCTTTTATCACATTCATACCTATTCCCAAACAATAATAATATATGCAGGGATAAAATTGTCATTTAAAAAATTATTAACTCTTATCAATTTATTATCTACAACTTATTATTAGTTTTATTCAAGATGAACCAAATACAAAAATATTATTTTTACGTTTTCTAATATGAATGACAAAAAAAACTAAATAAAAAGTATTTATTCTACAAAAATAGTTATCTATTCATGTGTAACTATCATGGGTGAATAACTCTTTCTCACCCCCAAATGATAGCTCAAGAATAAGTACGTGGATAGTAGAAGAATAGAATAATCTTTTTTTTTTTCTGTGATTCATTTTGCAGCTCGCACATGTTTTAACTTTTTTGTAGTATATACTCGATTAACGGAGTATATTCTTATATAAAAAAATTGTACATACTCTTATGAATTGAAGTCATGTATTTCTATTTTTTTTTATAATAAAGTATATAATGATATAATAAAATTAAATATGTAAACAATTAAGTGATTTTATATACGCTAGCGGCATAATGACTGCAAATGGAGTTATAAATTTGTAGAAATCATAATCAATCTAATTTAATTTTCAAACGACCACAACGATCACCACAATTGAAGGAATTGAAAAACAACTTTTAATTATGAATCCAGCAAAAATATGATTATGAAAAAATATTTTAAAAAAGTTTTAAGATATGATTTTGTTTTTTATATAAAACTTTGTTCCCAGATACAAGCCTAATGTATCAGCACCAATACCTGAATTTTGCTATTTCTCCATAGCCCTTAATTTTTATCGGATATTCAACTGAATCAAGTGAAGGCCCAATCCAAATCAAGCAGCCCACCCAGAGATTCCCTCGTTTGAAACGGGGATAGAATTTATGACATGGTATACATATCCAAGCATAAGTGAGTATATATAAAGATAAAGTGATTTTGTGTTTGATTGTGTTTTGAATTATTCTCGTTGGTAAATGTAAGAATAAATGTTTTATTGTTTGGATAAAATGTGAAAAAAATATGGATAAAGATTTAAAAAGGTAAAAAAATAATGATAGTTGATTTGACAGACGATTTATAAGAAGTGATGCCAATTGATTTGACAGTGGACCCATATATTTTTTGGGTGGAATAACCTAGGATAACTTTAATTTTAGGGGTTAATTGGAATCCATATTCCATTTTATACCAGTTTATTCTGACATACTTTATCAGGGGTAATCCGAGGCAAACAAACACATCAAAATTCTTATCCGGGGTTATCCAGGGGCTTATACCCAAAACAAACGGGGGTAGGGCGCATTTGATTGCACAGTTGCAAAACTGATTCGGCAGGAATCCGGGTTTTAAAACTGATTCTGTAGGAAGCTCACCCCCCCCCCCCGATTTTAGAATTCTCAACTTTTAGACATTATTTGTTTGAAATATGTCTATAGGAAGCTGCTATAGTAAAACTGTTTGGTTGCATGATTGTAGAAACAACTTCATACAAACGCAAAAATTGTCCAATCATGCAATCAACTGCTTCCTTAGATAAGTTTAGATTGAATAAAATGAGATGTCAATCCCGTGTGCAGCCCTGTCCACAACCTTTATTATTTTTTTTATTTTAAAAAAATATACACTCAATGAAATATTTGTTTTAATAAAAAGTGAAGTATCCATAATATATATTGTACTATCGCAGTGTATAACACAATGTATAAAGTTTTCTTAATATATTCAAGGCATTTTTTGTTTGATAAGTATGCTAAGGCATTGTTACATAGATCAATTTGATAACTTTGATTTAAATAAAGAATTTGACCATGGAAGAGATATCAATGAAATTTTACGTAGGCCACCCAGATATGGTCACAAGAATGAAGGGCTTGGAAAACTATCGGTGCTGCTATAGCCACCCCACGAACTCTCCTACCCACCCCTTTTATTTGTAAATAAAAATGTTTTGTTACATTTTTCTCACACCTAACCCACCCCAACACTACCCACCCCAATGGTACACCCTACTCATCCCAAACATTACCCACCCCACACATCCCTCATAAATATATTACCCACCCCACAATCAAAATAATAAATCTTGCACCTTTTTTTCTCTCACCCTATTTGACATGCTCCATGTCTTTCGTGTGTGATTTGGTTCGACATGATCCATGGATTTTTGGAATCAGAAATTTTGAAGTGTTCTGTATTCCGTTTGACATGTTCTATGTTTTCCGTGTTTAATTTGGTTCGACATGGTCCACGGCTTTCAGGAATAAAAAACTTTTGAAGTATTCTGTATCCCGTTTGACATGCTCCATATCTTTCGTGTGCAATTTGATTCGACATGGTCCATGGCTTTCTGGAATTAAAAAAAAATCTTAAAACCCTGTTTGGATACATAATAAGACTTATTCTTGAGTATACAGTTATTCTGGCATAAGTGAGTATAAATAAGATAAATTGATTTTGTGTTTGATTGTGTTTTGAATTATTCTCATTGGTAAACGTAAGAATAAATGTTTTGTTGTTTGGTAAAATGTGAATAAAGTATGGATAATGATTTATAAAAGGTAAAATGTGAATAAAGTATGGATAATGATAGTTGATTTGACAGATGATTTATAAAAAGTGATGACAGTTGATTTGACAGTGAACCCACATATTCTTTGGGTGGAATAACCTAGAATAACTTTTATTCTAGGGTTGATTGGAATCCATATACCACTTTATACCAGTTTATTCTGACATATTTTATCTGGGGTTATCCAGACTTTCCAAACATAACAAAATTTTTATCCGGGGTTATCCGAGGTTTATTCTCATTCCAAACATGGGCTAAATGTTTTATATCTCATTCGATATGCTCTCTGTATTCCGTGTTTAATTTGATTCGACATGGTCCATGGTTTTCTGGAATAAAAATATTTAAAGTGTTTTGTATCCTGTTTGGCATGCTACATGTTTTTGTATTTGATTTAATTTGACATGGTCTATGGCTTTCTAGAATAGTGGATGGGGTGGGGTGAAAATTATTTGGGTTGAATGTTTATATAAAAGTGGGCTTATGAAGTGGAAATATATGATTGAGTGGGGAAGTAAAATGGGTGGGTAGGAGAGCATTTGGGGTGGCTATAGCCGCACCCAAAACTATTTGACTGGATGCTCCAATAAAAAGTACTTGAGAAATGAGAAGTGATATCAAACTGACAATTGATCATACTTTTCAGTCCTCTTCTTTTATCTTAAGAGCCATTTACGTTCATTTAGAACATATATCTTATGTGTGGTGTATAAATATATATCTCTTTAAAATAAAAAATATGACTAAAACTAGAGCAGGTTATAACATTATTTTGATATTATATATGTAACCGCTTTAATTCCATATCCAAAAAGCAATAAATTATCCATTTTTTTAAAAATTATTTTTAAAAATGAATACAGTTATCTCCAAAATATACATTAGAAAATTACATATGCTTTATACACTAATTATATTTAAATAATTTATTCTACAATATATGCATATATTGGATTATCCATTATCCTTAAACCACACACAAGTGCCACTGTCTGGTTAATGAATAGGGTCCAAATAAGTGAGAATTTGTTAAAATAACCTCAAATTGGGTATTTGGAATGCTAGAATAAATGAAAATATGTATATCAGAATTAACTGGCATAAAGTGGCATATGGATTCCAAAAACCCTCGAAATTAAGTTATTCCAGGTTATTCAACCCAAAAAAAACTTTTTCCTATGAGATCTTATGGGTTAGCTTACCATATGTTCTAATAGAAAATTAACGATGCATGTGATCGCGTTAACAAGGCATATGCTTCAAAAGAATTTTTTTACATTTTATAAATGTATCCATGCAATTCATTGAAATATATGTTCATTTTTTTATAAAAAAACATGTACCTCATTAGATGAGGTATACTATTTTTAAAAAATTCAAAACACGTGTAGACTGGAATTGAGGTTGGAAATGGGGCTGGACGTAACATTATCATTTTTTTAAACCATACACTCTTTCCATTAGAGTACATGCTGTTATAAGAAATGAAGTATACACTGAGATACGATAGTGTATTATATAAAGGGTAAAATGAATTTTTATTTTGTCATATATTATATAGAGGGTAAAATGCGTTTGGATCTCCTAAAGTATTTGAAACCTATAAAAACACTCCTTAAAATTTAAAAATATGCACTTACACCCCTTGCTGTTAGATTTTCTAGTTAAGGTGGGATAATAATATGGCTTTACCCTTTTAATTAAAATTATTATCATGTTTTACTTTTTAATTAATTATTTTTTGAGTTAATTCTCACAAAAAATGCATGCATATGTATTTGAAGAGTAAATTATTTTATTAATTAATATTTACAAAGCATATCCAAAGGTAATAGACTCTTTTAAGAATATTTGAAAAATTAATTAAATGGTAAAATACAAATTTTAGAATATTTATATTCTATCTTGAAAAAATTAGATATGGGGTGTAAATGCATGCTTTTAAATTTCATGGAATGTTTATGCATATTTCAAAAATTTTAGAGGATCCTAATGCATTTTATCATAAAATATAATCTTATACATTATGATAGTGCAATATATTACAGTATATGAAACTGTAAACTAGGCTGCAAAATGAACTTAGTGTATCAACCCTCCTATAAGATCTGTGTCGCTTTTGTGTGGACCTTTGTACAAAACAAAACTATATTTTATGGATGTTGATAGAATCAATCCATTTTGTACTCATGTTTATAGTCGTCATATCAATAACATAAGTGCATGAAATCGTATATTATATTCTATTATTGCAATATCTACTCATATTATGAGAAATATAAACAAATATGCATTCAATTGAGTATGTACATATATCAAACGAGGCTGAAACATCATTTTCTTTTCTCTCTCTTTATTGAATCATCTCTATTTTTTAATTGACAGACCATCACTGATTAAATTATTGTGTTTGTCTTTAAAACATCAATATCTATAAAATATTTATACATCAATCTTGAATATAAGAAAATGAAATAGAATAAAATTCACACACAATTAAGACTCAAACAACCCATAGTGCTCTCTAATTTTGCAGTATCATTGATATTGGAGGCAATTTTAATTTTATATTTCTCTGATTAGCTGCATTTTTTTGTCCTAAAAAATATTTGAATGAATGCATATGGTTAGAGGACAAAAAAATTGATTAGAACATTATCCTGATATTATGTCCATAACCACTAAAAAAAACCCATAAATTATAGAATATTTGAATATTTTAAAATGATTTTAAAAAATAGACACCAAGTATCCTCCAAAATATATTTTATAAAAATATATATGTTTTATATGTCATTTTTATATTGTTTTGCAACTCTCATTCCTTTTCTTACTTCTCTAAAAACATTTGGATATGCGGTGGGGAAATTCGTGTTCTGAAAATCGTTTTTTTAAGTGTTTTTTTTAAATCTGATTTTACAAAATGTGGATAAACAGTGGAGATATGAAAATGAATCCTATTTAATTTGTATTTATATTTTTTAACTTTTTTAACACATAATCTTTACAAAAGTGTATTAAAACATTTTTTTAAGAGTTAAAGTCGTACATGATTAAAAAATAAAAATTCTCATAATTAAAACTCAACTTTTGAAAAACATTAAAAACAAGGTTTTTTAAATTCAGTTTTTTTTTATGTTGTAAAAACAAAAAGGAAATGCTTGTTTAGATCAATTTTTGTGAATTATCCAAATTTGACCTAAAACATAAAACAAGATCTGGATTCACAAATATTAATTTCAACCCCCATTTTTTTTTATTGAACACAATCTTAATAATCATCAAAAATAAAAATATTTATATCAAACATTATAATATATATATTATGTATCTAAAATAAGGTTTGTCATTAGATCCGCGAAGAGGCTCACTCAGAAACCCTCTCTCTTCAAAAAAAAAAAAAAAAAAAAAAAAAAAAAAAACCATCTCAATCACTCTCACCTTTCTGTGATCTCGAACAATATCAAGATCAAAAAAATCTGAAACATTGGTTTTGTTCTTCACATCCTCCTCTCCAAAACCCATATTTTCTTTTCCCCCCTCTCTCTAGACCTCCCTCTCCGTCTCACTCTCTCTCCTCCCCTCCGACCTCCTCAACCCCTCAATCTTTGATTCCAAGACATGGGTTTTCCTCCCTTCTTCGTGTTCTCCAAGACCCACTGCTCAGATTCTCAGACATGTCATCGGTGATTGCTCGAGGTCCCCTGTCGGCGGTGGAGGAGGACGAAGAAGAGATGTACCTCTCCGAGAAGCCCCGGTCGATCGACTTCTATAAGGAGGAGGGGCACCGGGAGATGATGATGGAGGTCGTCGGCGCCGGCAATGGCGGATTGCCTCAGCAGCAGCAGCAGCAACAGCAGCAGATGATGATGGGGGAGAGCAGCGGAGAGGACCACGAAATGAAGGCGCCGAAGAAGCGGGCGGAGACTTGGGTCCAGGAGGAGACGAGGAGCCTCATCGGCTTCCGGAGGGAGATTGACGAGCTCTTCAACACGTCGAAGTCGAACAAGCATCTTTGGGAGCAGATATCGGCGAAGATGAGGGAGAAGGGGTTCGATAGGTCGCCGACGATGTGCACTGATAAGTGGAGGAACCTCTTGAAGGAGTTCAAGAAGGCAAAGCACCAGCATGACCGCGGGTCGTTGGGAGGGAAGATGTTGTATTATAAGGAGCTCGACGAGCTCCTCAAGGAGAGGAACAAAGGGGGCGTGCCTTACAAGAGCCCCACGCCGCCCTCCAAGGTCGACGCTTACCTTCAATTCTCTGATAAGGGTGAGATAGTGTTGATTTTGTTTGTTTCAAGTTAGTTAATTTGTTTGTTCTTCTTGGTCTTTGATGTTGTTTTGGTTATAAGTCTGTGTCATTCAGAAATGACTTAATTCAGAAATTATTTGCATAATATTATATGGAACTCTTGATTTGTATTTAGGCCGTTTAGACATTTATCTTGCATCGAAGTGGATGGGATGCCTATGGATTGATGGTTTCATGATATTATGTATGAGTGATTATAGTTCAATGATCTCCTTAATAAATTAATTGAATGCTTGATAATCTTAATATACTAAATAATGTCAAAATAAGATTTGTGCGCGTTGGTGCATTGATCAGTTTAAGGTGCTTATTTTCATCTTGTTTTATATGTTTTTTTTATTAATGTTTTGTTTTTTGTGTTAAATCTTGTTGCTTAATGAAAACAATATAATATCACTTTTGATGAAATAATTAGTAGTTGGACATTCTCCTCCCCTACAAGGCGAGAACAAGGCACAAGCATTTTTTTTATCTGAAGAGCGTAAGATAGAAAAGACCATAGAAATTGATACTGGTGATTTGATCAGAGCATCATCAGATTATATTGATCATAATGGCTCTGAGAAAACATTTTAGTTTCAGCTTTTTTTCATAGATGATGGTCTAAGAAAGATAAGAAATGAAAATCCATTCAGGAGTAGAGTAGGCTATATTGAGGTCTCCTGGTCAAGTGTGATTTGCTTCCCAAGTGGCTGGCTCAAACTCATTTTGAAGGTGAGAAAATTGGTATCAACAGGGAGGGCATCTTCTTTGTCGTGTGAGAGATTGAGTTTGTATTTCTATGGGTTGGGACTGTTCTTTGTTTTCTCGAGTTGGGCATATTCTTATGGCTTATATTCCCTCCCTTTTTCCTTTGTTTATTTTTGTAGTTGACTGAATGTGGTAAAATCTGGTGGACACTATCTTTTGCAAAAGTTTAAAACTCATGTATAAACTCAAGCAATAGACCATTCGACAACTAAGGAAAGCAATACATCGTCTCTAATTTATCCTCTTTTTTTTTTTTGCCATTGTCATGCTACAAGATTCCTTTACGTATATCTTTTTTCATAGTAATGGTATTGTGGTGCTATATGGTTTTGTCCCTGGAGGTCAGACATTGCATCATCTTCTTTGTTGAGATTAAGTAAAATTTAGAAATAACTGACATTGTTGTATTTGGAAACAATTTTTTTACAATATTTCCATTGGAACAAAAAACTATTTTTATTTTCAATCAGTTTTAAACACACTTGTACTCTTCTTTGAGACACATTTAAAAATATTTTATTACATGGTTTACATGTGTAAAAACCAATTTTTTTTTTTAAAGCTCTCTTTTGGCTGCTCTTTCAATCAGTCAAAACAGTTGCTGTTTAAAAAAGTAGTTGTTTTTCTTTGTTACCAAACACAGACCTTTTGGCCCCGTTGGATTGAGGAATTGAGTTATTCTGGATAGATAACTTATACCGGTATAGATAATAATTCTACATGAATAAGAGATTTTTTGTTTGGTTGTATTTTTTTTATTCTCATTGGAAAACGTAAGAATAAATGTTGAGTTGTTTGGTTAATAAAGAATAAAGTATAAATAAGATGTAAAAAGTTGATTTGACATTAGGGGTGCAACTTGGTCGGGTTGGGTCGGGTTCGGGTCGGGTTCGACTTTAACCCGCATTGCAGAGAGCCCAACCCGAACCCGAGCCCGAGCTCGAACCCGGCCTCAACCCGAAGCCCCCGTTTGGATGTAGAATAGGATTTATTCTTGAGTATATATTGTTCTGAGCATAAGTGTGTATAAATAAGGATAAATTGATTTTGTGTTTGGTTGTGTTTTGAATTATTCTCGTTGGGAATCGTAAGAATAAATGTTTTGTTGTTTGGGTAAAATGTGAATAAAGTATGGATAAGAATTTATAAAAGGTAAAAAGTAATGATAGTTGATTTGACAGGTGATTTATAAGAAGTGATGACAGTTGATTTGACAGTGGGCCAATTTATTCTTTGGGTGGAATAACCTAGGATAACTTTTATTCTAGGGGTTGATTGGAATCCGTATACCACTTTATACCAGTTTATTCTAGCACACTTTATCCGGGTTATCCAAGCTTTCCAAACACATAAAAAAAATTATCCGGAGTTATCCGGGGTTATCCGGAGCTTATCCGGTATCCAAACGGGGGCGAAGGGTTCAACCTGAACCCGAACCCGACCTCAACCCGCGGGTTCGGGTTGAATTCGGGTTGAGTCGGGTTCGGGTTGAATTCGGGATCAAGTCGGGTTCAGGTCGGGTCAGGTTTGGGTCTAACACCTAAAATATCATAAAAAATATTTAATAAACAACACAACACTCTAATTAATTATTAATTAAACCTTATATACAAATAATTAAAAGTGAATATCTATGATAAATTAACCCGAACACAACAAACATAGTGATGCTGTAATTTGTGTAATTGTTTATTCTGTTTTAGGAATTTGAGGTTTTAGATATAGGTATGTTATTATGGCAGCATAACATTTGTTAACCTGGGGGTCGGGTTCGGGTTGAGCCCGCGGGTTGAACCTCCAACCTGAACCCGACCCAAATTGAGTTCGGGTTAGTTCGGGTTCGGTCGGGTTGAACCCGACAGAGAAAAACCCCAACCCAAACCCGCCCATGAACCGGGTTGGGTCGGGTTCAACCCGCCCAAGTTTCACCCCTATTTGACATGTGAGCCCTATTGATGTATAAAATGTGTTGATAGGTGATATTATATGATGATGTGTAAAAAGTTGATTTGACATGTGGGCTCATGGGAATAGATAAAATGAGTATAGCTTATCCTAGGGGTTACTTAGAATTGTTATACTTTCTTATATTTATTTAAACTGGCTTAATAATACCAAGTAATACTCTGCAAACAAACAACCATTTACCCTATCCATTCTTATACCACCCTTATACCACCTTTATTCCGTCTTAACCCGCTTCCCAAACGGGGGCTATGGGATGAAAGGAGATTAATTTTTTCACCTCTCTATATAATTGTAACCAGAACAATTATCCTAGCCAAAGTGTGCTTTCACCTTCTCACACCATCAGCCCTAGACCCTAGTGGTTCAAGCCAATAAATCCTAACAACTGAAGGGGACAACCACTGGTAACAGCTAACAACTGCTTCTCAATTTGTCTTTATAAAATTGGCCACCTTATTCGCCTGTCCTATTTTTCTATCAAGAAATTGAAATGCTAATTTGATCCAAAGGATCTACACAGCAAGCCCTCTGAGAGACGGGCCAAATAACTTTCCTATCTTTTGTCACTTGATTAACATGCAAGTGCGCGACCTTCAACTGCCTCACTGACTGAATATATACATAGGTCTAATGGTGCACTGATCTGTTTCTATATTTTTATTTAACTTTCATCTTCTCCCAATTATTCTGTTGGAATCACATGAAGGTTTTAATAGTAATCCTATGTGAACCATCTGTGATACCCAGATCTGACTCATCTCGCCTAAGTTAGAGTTCATGATCTAGATTCAAAATATACTAAGGGTGCGTTTGGGAACATAGTTTGATTCTCAGAAATCAGACCTTTTTGCTTTTAAAAATTGATTCACAGGAAGCATACTTTTTCCTTTTGTGAAAAGTTACTTTGAAGTGACATTTATAACTAAAAAATTGTCATGCTTTTCAATTATTCTTTCAGAGCTGGGGGCGTTTTGAAATACTTTTGCAGCTTTTGGCTTCCTGCAAAAGCAGAAGCTCATCAATAACTTGAGATTGAGTAGAAATTGGAGGTTGAGAAGGATTTGTTACCACACTGGGAAGAAAACATTGTTAGTCAGTGTATCTCCGGAGCTTGGGAAGCCCTTGAGATTGGGATAACCTGATGGAAACTGATTTGTGGTTGCAATAAAATCAGAGGCAACACTGGTGAGCAGGGGAGTGGATTAGAACTGAATGTCCTAAGAATATGAAATACCTATGAAGACTTGGATGAAAGTAGTGTGTTGAAAATACAAAATCTTGTGCACGTAGTGGTTAAACCTTTCATAATAATTCCCGGTGAAAGAAGCCCATCAAGCAAACATAAAAAAAATCAGGCTTGACGAATATTTTGTTTTTGACTGTTCACTGTTCACTGTTCACCTTAAGTTTTTTTAAATGGATTTTATGTTGAAGCTTGGTATAATTCATTTTCTCTTCTTGTAAAGCAAATCTGACTTAGTCTTTGTTTTATCATTTCAATTTATTCATTTTTTTTCTCAGTAATGTGTAAATAGCGGAAGTGTGGATATTCATTTTTTTTCATTGCCCTAAAATTTTTTTCTTTTCATTTTTTGCTTCCTTAGGTCTTGAAGATGCTGGCATTCCTTTCGGATCTGTAGAAGGTATTACATCCTTTATTGCCCATCTATTAAATTTGTTCTCATGAATATAAAATTCAAGTTGCTGGTATTCAATCTATATGGCTTATTGCTTGATTTCGTGGGTGAATTCTACATATATTGTTGTGATGAAATTGTCAGCTGGTAATTAATCCCAGAATATGAAATATCAGCTTCTGCTATTATTTCTAAGCCAAGAATATGAAAAAGATCTTGATGATAGAATGTGGAGTATTTGTCCTTACCTGTTAAGGGATTTGATAATGAATGACTCATAGTTCATCTATTTTTGTTCATTTGGAAACTCTGCACACATCATCAAACCTCACCTTTTACGAAGTCTTTCAAGTAGCCAAAACCAAAGGGAAAGAGGGAGTTCCACTTATTAATTTCGGTTTAGGTTACCAATCTTATTGTTGGTATACACCAATTTAGAATTGGACGCCAAGCCCTGTATTCTAAAACCTCTCTTTTGTTACTGAATGCAGTTAATGACCCATATATTGATTTCCATGGAGGGTTGCAAATTTTATTCGTTAAATCATAGTTTAAAAACATGTGCGGACCCCATATGTGGTGAGGTCCACATATAGTACATGCGGCCACATTGTGCATTTTATTTATTTTTAAAAAAAATTTAGTATATGGGCTGTTTGAACCCTTGTCGAACGCCTAAAGGCTGGAACGAACCCTGTTTGAGCGGAGTGCGAACGCCTAACCGCACATGGCCACATGATCGCATATGACCGCACATGACCACACATTGATGGGCAATGCACACATAGGCACTTTAAACTATGCTTTAAATTACTTTTGATATTTATCTAGTGAAGTCTTCATTTTTTATTCATATATTTTTCTGTAGTTTCTTGATCTTGTTTTCATGTTGAACTAGCATATTGTCATTTTTCAGTAAGGTGTGAGTCTCCACCACCAAAGGTGCACTATTCTGTGATAATCTCCAAAAACAGGGTTAAGCATATGCCGAACAAGCATCTTACTTTAACATTCCATAAAGTTTGGCCCAACTTTCTTTTAAGATGTTTGATTATGAAGTACGAACAAAATTTAATTTTTAGATTTAGCCAGCTTCTTACCTTATGATCTCTAGGATCTACGGTACTTGAAAGTCAGCATGTTGGATTTGCTCTCTTTTTCATCATTGATCTGGTAAAATGTACTACTTGCTGCAAGACAAAATTCATATGAGACTTGTAACGATAGCTTATTGGTATGACGCACATATATATCATCTCTCCCCGCACATCAATTTTCAATGCATAAGGTGTGTACAATTATGTAATGACTATGCTGAGTTTGGTGGGAGAGGGTATTTATTGACTTATTGTATGGAGGATTGGAGATGAAATAATGGATAACCCGATAGTACCGGAGAAATTCTTCTCACACTTATAAATGAAACAAAATTTGGAAAGAACAGCAATGCTGTTTATATCTTAAGTTAGATGGATATCCTTACCTCCTTTCTCAATGTGTTAACCAATTCCTAATGTAGCATAGCAATTGGGAAACTTCATATTTCTTTACCCATTTTTTTTCTTCTCCAAAAATATGTCAGGAAGCGTTAGCAATCTGATGACCAAGTTAATCCCTCCATGCTCATTGCCATCAGAATGAAGGACAAGACTGAAAACTGAATACCTTTCATGTCCTTTCCTATACTTGGAAGTCCTGAAACCTTTTTTTTAATCAAATATTACATAGTATACTATCCCATTGAGCAATGGCTTTAGGACTTGAAAGTTTGAAACTCACTTTCAAACAACTTTAAGTCCATCTGATGTACCACCTTTCTAGAAGTTCAATTAGTTACAGATTTCTTGTTTTGCAAGGATAACCATACTCCAAAATGCAGTGGTCATGTGTTTTACATGCCTTCCACCTGTTTCTCTTCCAATTTAGGTTTATTTTTATTTTTTTTATTTTTGGCGTGATTTGTGATTTCTACCTACCTCCATGTTGTTTCTTCTTAACATATATCACCAAGCATTACAGTACATCATAACCAAACTTCTGTCACCAAGCCCATTGCTATCGGAATGAATCACAAGCATAAGAACCAATTACCTAACACAGCTTTTCCAGTTTCCTATACTTGGAAGTCTTGCATAACCTAAAAAGTTCTTGTAAAAGCTATGTCTTTTTTTTTTTGATAAGTGGTAAGCAGATGCCAAGATTGTATTCAAAGAAAAATCCCGGAAGGGAAAGTACAAACAGTGGTCCGAATGGGCAAAGCCGGGCCGCAGTAGAGGAGAACTCTACCTACCAGCCCACACAACTTCTGTAAAAGCTATATCTTAAGCCTTCAAATCTATGTTCCAAATGGCAGTCTCAAACCCACCTAATACCACCTCCTAGAGGTTATTTTCTTAGTTTCTGTTTCTTTGTCTTTCAAGGATAAGTTATCCATGGATTTCTTTTTTCTTTCATCCTTTCTTCTCATGTAGTCATCCCTTTCAACTATAAATTAAGTTAATACTATATTTCATAAAAAAGAGAAATAAAAGACTACTACTCCAAATTGCATTGATTTGTATATGTTTTGTATGCACTCCTGTTTCAATTCCATTTTATTAGACATGACTCACTTATATCTGTAGCTGTCAAGAATGTGATAGAATGACCAATTCTGTTTCACAGAGACAATTCTTCTCCACTCAGTAGCAAATTTTCTGCTCTCCCAGTTGCTATTTCTCTCACCTTTATCTTTTCCATTTTACTTTGTAGATTTCTGGCTTGTCTAGGTGCCATGTTATACAAAACAGAGGCCACTTTGAATTCTCCCTTGTAAATTTCCAGATTATCTCAACGTCCTTGAATTGATACATTTCAACTCCCAAGCACAGTCCAGATGCAACCTCAAGACATTAAAATAAACTTGAGAGCATCAGACTTTGTTTCTAAACTATGTTGTATGGGAAGTGGGTTGTATATCAATCAGTATCAGGAGTTCTTTAGTCCTTATCTTTTACTGTGATATCATATGAAATCCTTTATAATGTGTAAAACATTATGTTCCATGCCATTATTTTTTACCTCATTTTGTTTTCACAATAGAGGCCCTTCTTCCCTTTCTAACTTCTTACAGTGGTTTAACAAGTCCACCTATATTTCGTTCTTCTGCAAAATTGTCTATTTTTTCTTCAATAAATATGTTTTTCAACCTTTTTTTTCACAAATGTGTTACTTTAGAAGCAGTTATTGGTTATTAAGTTAGCTCTGAAGTTTTGCTTATAAACATTTATTGAATTAGAGAATGGAAAGGACTGCTTAGATATAATAAACATTTATTAAGCAGTTATTGGTTATTAAGTTTTCTCTGAAGTTTTTCAACCTTTAACTCGAGATTCTGTAACAACTTTCTTGTCTAAAATTTATTTCTAAAGCTTCTGATTCAGCTTCCTTCTGTCATTCAGTTGTAACTAAGTAGTCAAGTAGTACTTGAATCTCCCAAATACTGCTCTTCTAATCAGAAGTTGGAAAACTCAGGACTCTTCCTTTACTTTCGGACACTTTTTGAGAGAGTTGACAGATTCCCATAGGGTCCTTGTTAAAATAAGATCACTTTCATAAAATGGAATCACATATAAACTGCAGAAATATAAACTGCATTCTGATTTCATACTTATCCTAAATCGTAAATCGGTTGCACATAAATCTTCATCATCAGTGTTGCTTTGATCCTTTTTTTTTCCTATCATTATCTAGGGATAAAAGACATGGGTGTAATTTTTATGAGGCAGCATACAAGAGAACATTAATAATGGAGCATGGGAAGAAATGAAATTGGTTGGCTGGGTGAAGGGGTTAATGGGATCAGCTGGCTGGAGATGGGTGTTGTCGGTCACATGAAGGATGCGAGGGGTTGATGGGTCCATCCAATAGAGGGAGAGGAAATCTGAGATGGGATCGGTTGGCCAGATAGGGGCTAACAAGAAAAAGGTGAGGATTAGGGAAATAGAAAAGAAAATCAATGGACAGTGGATTTTGGATGGTGCTCTCAATAGGAAAGGAGGGGGAGTTTAGATTTTCAGGCTTCTTTAAGAATATAATAAAGCTAAGTGTTGTCTTGGAATTCCAAGGCACAATTCATTTACGTATTACACGACAAAATTCTTACCAAGATCAAAACCGATTTAAGTGGGCTGCTGTTGACAACATTAATTGTGAATTTTGTTATATGGTTGCCCACCTAGTTGTCGCATTTGATTGAAACTGGGATTGACACTTTGTTCAAGATGCAATTTTAATGATGTAGAAGGCATGCGGGGTTGGTTCTACAAAAGATGTAAGAAAAGGAGATCATAGCAAGAAGGCAAAATTTTGAGGCCTCATTACACGTGGTATGTTGGGCTATTTGTCTAGCATGAACCAAGCCTATGTTCCAAAATAATGCATATATGAGGAAAATATACGGGTGGCGATCACAACCTCGCTCAGGGTGTGGGTGATGGTGATTCTTGGTGATGAACCGCCATCCACAATTATGGGCGTTAATTGGTGAGAGAGGGGAGAGGAGTAAGGAGTTTCCTTAATTTATTATAATTTTTCTTTTGTTTTTCCTTGTTTGGAGATATTAAATGGGCAACTAGCAGCCTAAGCAGAACCTAGGCCCAAATCGGCTAGGGTAGCCTCCTAAGGTCTAAGCAGACAGATGGCTGTAAAACGCTAGGCGGGGTCACCCTGCTTGCTTTTTGAAAAAATGGCTAAATCTCGTAAATATTATCATAAAAAAGAAATCAGTTGTTCATAGCTGGTAACTGTTTTAAGGATCATCTTTATCTGTTAATTTGACTTGATTAATATTATCTAAAATGACCTTATCCACCCTAGCAATGCCCTTCATACAAATAATTTATTTGTTTGTGTGGAGCATGAACTCCACAGTAGTTGTAAATGACCTTATTCACAATATTTTTGACATAAAAAGGCCAGCAGCTAACAAGGTGACTAGAGAAGAAGAGGAAGATAATGGTTCACTAGTTCTCCATCATCAATTAGTCTCCAACCCACTCTTCAGCCATTTCTTTAGCCATCAATTTATGCAATTACGATTGTGTGGTGCTCTATTTCTAGCCAATCATCTTCCCCGCTAAGTTTATTCCCCATTAAATGTTTCGACCTTAAAGTCTCAGTTGATCCATACACATATTTGATTCTGAAGCACATGCTGTTACCTGGAATATTTGGTTATGGATCAAATCAATGCATATGCATGGTAATTGTATCGGCTGTCCCTAGTGGCCATAGCACAACAGTTTAAGGTTTACCTGTGTTAAGGGTAAGTCTTGGGTTGGAGTCATGGCGTTGACTTACCCACTTGTTTGTTGGTAATTATTCGAAAGAATTTTCTGTTGGATCGGAGCAAACGAGCGGAGGTAGCTTTCCCAGCTTGACCGTAAAGTCAGCCACTGGGAGTCCCTTCGATAAAAAAAACATTGTATCGGTTGAAACATAGAATCATGGTTCCTTGTTTCTATTGAATCAGGCCATTGATGTTCATCAATTTGTAAACGAAGTTTGTATTTCTATTGAATACGTCTGAGCTGTATATGTACAAAGAAAGACCAAGGTCGTGCCCCAAGGTCGTGCCCCCATCAAGATGAGCATAGTTAGGACTTCGGAGCACATCTTGAAAAAACCAAAAATATTCCATTATATGTGGCATACTTTAAGAATTATCCTCTCTTTCATTTGAAAGTAACAGCAGCCACCATGGCGAGTTCCACCAATATTTCAGCAGCAAGGCCATAAAAAATACACTTCAAGGGTAATTTTGCTTTCATTTTTTTGAGAATTATCGGCATTTAATGTGATATTTAAGGAACAAAAAATGTGAATATGGTATCTTATACTGGTGTCAATCTTGAACCCAGACTGCTCACTCCTTTGGAAAGTAGGACTTTGTTAGAGAATAATGTTATTTGAAACAGTATATTTTGATGACTCAAACTCTATGTACCATGTAATTTGCCTTTTGTTTAATGCCAAATTTTGGTTTCACAGCCACGGGTAGGTCAACACTCAATCTGGAGAGGCGTTTAGATCATGATGGACATCCTCTTGCCATTACAGCAGCTGAGGCAGTCGCAGCAAACGGAGTTCCTCCATGGAATTGGAGAGACGCCTGGAAATGGTAAGACTCCTTGTAAATTGCATCTCCAAAAATAATGCAAATATATCCTATCAAAACGTAGTGGGTTGAAACTATTCAATTCGATTAATCATTTCCTTCGACAAACAAGGATTTTTTAAATGCAAATATAGATGTTAGGTTGTTCCTAACAATCACTTTGGCAATTTATGCATATTATCAAATATTCTCTGGATGTGGCCATGACGTTTTGAGAGAATTCTTATATCTACCTACCACATCAAAAAGAAGATGACACCATCCAATTCTTCCTGGTTTGGCAAGGGGATAAATAGGGGGATAAGTGGATAAGTTGAGGGATAATGGGTTGGAAAACAACTTATCTCGTTTGCTATAAAAAATAATCAGGATAAAATGGGGACAGTTGTCTTGATTTTAAAATGGAAATGATGATTTTTTGTTTCACCTAAATGTTAGAATATCATTTATCCCGTCTATATATTGTCCTGATTTTGACAAATGTGAATGAGGCCAAAATTGATGGATTTTTTATCCCCTAAAATTATGATAACTTATCCTCAAAATGTTATCCCTTTACCAAGCTGGTTCAATAATCTTGTACAATTGTATAGGGGATCTTAAAGTTGTTCTTAATTTATATTAGAAACATAAAGACACAAGCTTCATAAAAACAAATCTGGAAAGTCTAAATTTTAGGTTGTGAACAGTTAAAGTCACTGAAGTACATGTGCTCTTGTCCTCCTCTGACTTATTATCTCCCCCCTCCCCCCAAAGTGTCTTCTTCTTCCTCTTTTTTTTTGTTGACATTGGGTTTCAGCACAGGCGGAGATAACCATGCATCATATGGTGGGAGGGTGATTCTAGTCAAGTGGGGGGAGTACACTCGAAAGATTGGCATCGATGGCACCGCAGAAGCAATCAAAGAAGCCATCAAATCCGCCTTTGGATTGAGAACAAAGAGGGCTTTCTGGCTCGAAGACGAAGACGATGTGGTTCGCTGCCTTGACAGGGCCATGCCCCTCGGAACTTACACTCTCCATCTTGATGAAGGTTTTGTACACATGCACCACATAATTTCATTAAGAATTAACAAGCAAGAATCTTTAAAAAATTCACCTTTTTTTTCCAGGACTAACAATCACAGTTCACACTGAAGAGAAGACCCTGTACACGGAAGATGACTTCCGGGACTTCCTTTCGAGGCGTGGTTGGACTGGTTTAAGAGAGATTAGCTCATTCAGACCTATCGATACTTTGGATGAGCTTCGTCACAATGTGATGTATCATGGTGTGAGATTGATGGGTGACTGAGACATGCAACATTTGTTTGTGTGTGTTGTTAGGCATCAAATCAGAGAAGAAAAGTGTTTCCGAATCGCGTTCCTCTGGTTGGCATAGCATGGTTTGGCTGTACAAATATTGTGTTTTAACAGATGCTACTGCACTTGAATGATGTCATCTCATGTACCAATGTGTATAATCTGTTGTATACTGTTAGTTGTAAGAAGGATGATTGCCCAGATGTAGTGGCTGAGCACCAACATTTTGTTTTGGTCATGGTTGCTCTGTCTTTTACATGGAACTTCTATCTGAGATGCACTGTTCTAAATTGCAGTTTCATTTACTTCAAAATCATATGCTTATCTAATGAAGCCTGTTTTGACTCTTTTTTAGTATATATTTGGCTAATAAATATGAATTGAATGCATATATTTTTACGTTTTTTTAATAAAGGGAAAAATCCATTAAACCCCTTTAAATTGATGAAAATCCATATAACTCTTTGAAAACACTTAGTAAATCCAAATAGTCCATTGAATAAAATTTATGTTTATAGATGATTAATATTTTGTGAATATTATGTTTAGTTAATCTTGGTAAAAAACATAGTATACTAAAAAAACTCCTATAATGTGTTAAAAATACGAAAAATATTTTATAAATGACGATTTTACTCAATCGTCATTTTTATATGATTTTTTACATTTTTAACACATTGTAGTAGTTTTTAGTATATTGTGTCTTCAATTGGGATCCAAACGAAATATTCACAAAATATTCATCATCTACTAACGAAAATTTTATTCAGGGGATTATTTGGATTTATTAGGTGTTTTCAACGGGTTATATAGAATTTTAAGAAAAATCAGGGGGTTGTATGGATTTTTCCCTTTAATAAAATGTATAGTGCTTTAGGTGTTTTCATATGCTGCGTTAATGATGTTCAAAAAAAACTTTAGGGTCAGTTTGAGAGCTCTGCCTCAGAAGGATAATTTTCATTCTCATGAATCTAGTTATGATAGATTTCGTGGAAAAAGAAATTGGTTCAGGAATGATCACAAGAATAAAGAGTATCCAAACATAATTTTCCTATGTATTCCAACATAATGATCAATGCCCTAAAAAAGATAATGAGAAAATCATTAAAGAGGAGAAATTTGCATGCAAGTGAAACAATATGCATGAAATAAGATATTATAGTAAAATATTCAGTAATACAAAATCAAGCCAGAAAAGATTGAACAATATACATCTATATCTCAAAACTATAACACAGACCAATGTTTGAATACTTTCTCCTTCCCCCTATATGAAACAATATGCATGAAATAAGATATTATAGTAAAATATTCAGTAATACAAAATCAAGCCAGAAAAGATTGAACAATATACATCTATATCTCAAAACTATAACACAGACAAATGTTTGAATACTTTCTCCTTCTTCCCCCTATATGCCCTTTTTTTTTTGGGGGGGGGGGGGGGGGGGGGGGGGGGGGCAAGCCAGAAAAGATTGAACAATATACATCTATATCTCAAAACTATAACACAGACCAATGTTTGAATACTTTCTCCTCCTTCCCCCTATATGCCTTTTTTTTTTGGGGGGGGGGGGGGGGGGGGGGGATGAATAATAGATTCCACAATTGTTATAATTGTTTCAGTGTCTCAGATTTATACAATAAATTTTAATGCATTTAATCAAGACATTAGACACTTGATCCAAATTTCAACAAACATAAAAGCAGAGAACAACAACAAAGCAGGAAAAAAACACACAAAAAGGACTCACATTGCAATAATCACCCACAGATGAAATGCATTACTACTTCAAATGAGTGATGAAGGCAGTTGAAGTTCCGTAAAAGCATGTCTCTGCACAAAATGTGCAGACATTCTTCTGACATCGATTACATAAAAGATTACAACTTCGAATTCTAACGCATTCTTCTGACATCAACATCACACACTAGATGCTAAATATCACCAACAATTCTACTACGCTTCGTCCCATTCGTCGTTCTTGTATGAAACCAGTGTGTCCACCTTGTGTATCTGTAAATAATCACATTAGTAGTCCGGATCCATAGATAAAATCATGCATTCTATTCTTTCAAAAGCCACAGAAACTAAAGATTACCACCCCACCTTAGTATCAAAAGAGTGAAGCTTCACCATTTGAGGGTTGTGAATCAGCTTCGCATCGCTCTCTATCCAGGTGAAAGGGACTGCTACGTCCTTATCGGTGTATGCCAGAACATCAAAGATGCCTGTGAAGTAGATGAAATGATGAACATCAAAGATTGGAAACTTAGTTTGTTATGAATGAGAAAACAAGGTTATCTATTTACATGGTTCATCAAGGCAGGGAAGATAAGTAATGGAGGATGCAATCTGTCGCATGATCGCTTGGATCTCCCTCATGATCTCTTTATCACTTTTCTCCCTTGAAACTCTGAGAATCAAAATCACATGTTAAGGTAGAGTTTGGAAACCAGTTTGAAAATCAGCTTTTCACTTAAAGTTGTTTTTAGATTCCCAAAAAGCATGTGTTAGATTCTTGAAAAGCTTCTCTTTTCCATTGTTCATAATTGAAAACTTTTTTTCTTTCTTTGAAAGCTATGACCAATTGGGATGTGTTGAAATATCGTTTGCATTAAGATTGATTTCTGCAAAAGCAAAATCATATAAACATGTTTCTGTACACTACCCAGGTATACAACAAACTTCAAAATGTGAATGCTAATGATGATTCAACTTCTTTTCATTAACAATTTCAAATGGGGCTTAAGTAAACCTACCCCTTTTCGATGACTTCACCATCGGTCACGATATTGAAATTCCATCTCTCAAGAACCTCTGATGAAGCCTGGCTCATTATCACAAGCACCACCCTCTGCAACTTCCCAGCTTCCAACCATTCTTCACAAATAAAAATGGAAAACAAACAACACAAATTCATCACTAACAATGCCACTAAATGTGAAGCAAAAAAAATAAAAAATAAATAATGGCAATTGGAGGGGACTTAATTGGGTGCTTAAAAAACTAGACAGATTTCTTCACATTAAGATGAAATCAAACAAAACCAATCAAAGATGTCATACACAATAAAAATAATAATAATCAAAGAATCCCAATATGGGTATTGAAAGGGACTTATAAATTATAATTGGGTGCGTAACAAAATAAGATTCTTCAAAATAAAATGATTAAAAAAAGCCAATCACTAACAAAGCAACTAATAAATGGACCAAAAACCCAAAAAATTACTGGAGGGACTCAAATAAGATGAAATCAAACAAAACAAATCAAAGATGCCAATAACAAGGCAACTAATCAAAGAATCCCAAAATGGGTATTCAAGGGGACATATGGTGCCTAAACAGATTCTTCAAAATAAGATGAAATTAAAGCAAATAAAAAAAAGGCATCACTAACAAAGCAACAACTAATAAATTTAAATTAAAAAACCTAAAATTGTTACTGGAGGGGACTCAAAGTTAGATAATCAAACAAGACCAATCAAAGATATCGTTAACAAGGCCACTAATCAAAGAATCCCAAAATGGGTGTTGAAGGGGACATAATTGGGTGCCTAAAAACCTAACCAGAAAGATGAAATCACGCAAATCCAATAAAAGGTATCACTATCAAAGCAACTAATAAATTATTTAAAAAAAAACCCAAAAATTGTTATCGGAGGGGACTCAAAATAAAATGAAATCAAACAAAACCAGTCAAAGGTGTCATTGACAAAGCAACCAATCAAAGAATCCTAAAATGGGTATTGAAGGAAACTAAAAACAAACCAGATTCTTCAACACTGAAAGCGAAATCAACATTAGCAAGTCAACTAATCAAAGAATCCAAAAATGAGTATTGAAAAAAACTTGTGCCTCAAAAAAACCCAACATTGATTGAGGGAACTCAAATATGTGTCCAAAAGAAAACCAACCAGCCAATTGGGAAGTCAAGCCAGCGATGAAGGACTTGACGCTATCGTCCTGCGTCAACAGCATCGGAAGCCCGTACTTCTTGACCTTCGCAAAACTCTCCTCCGGATAGACTCCTCGGTTGTATAGAATGCTATGTTTTTCACATAATAAACAATCAATCAAACCAAAAAAAGAAGAAAAAAAAGATACCCAAATCCACAAAGTCTCTCTGTTCCTTGTTATACCTGTTCGCAGCATAACCTGTCAAAGAAAGCAAAAAAAGAAGAAATTTTTTTAGCGAGATTCATTTGGAATGAATGAAATAAAGAGAGGAACAGAGAGAGAAGAAGAGGGAGTCACCAAAGAATTCACTGACGATCGCGGCGGAGCCTTTGAGGGTGATGATGTCCTTTGAGAGGGTCCTTGAAGCCATTTTTGTTTGTTTGTTTGGGTGTTTAGAGTCAATGGGTTTCTACAAGAATCAGAGAAGAATGAATTTGATTTTTTTTTTTGTTGGATTTCACTTGTTTTTAAAGGAACTGAAGAAAGAAAATTTTGAATTGTGTGTTCGAAGAGATGGGTCATCTTTTGTTTTTGCAACGGCTAGTTTTTTTTTTGGTGAGTGGGAACTTCTCCCCCAACGGTCGGATTTTTAGCAGGGACCATCATTTTGAGTGTTCAAAACTTTTGGGTTTTTTAGGCATTTGTGGATGGGAGTGATGGGACCCAATCTGTCTCATCTATAAAGTGTTTAATATTTGAGATTTGAAACAATTTTGTATTTTTGTAACATGTGTCATTCCAAGGAAGGACGAGCACTGCATTTTGTTCTGGGTGCGTCTAACCCGACTAGCCATTTGGCTCTCCCCACCAATCGCCCAAATAGTAAAGTATAACATATGTTTTCTCTTTTTTATCATTGACCCCACCAATCAACCTCTCCCCACCAACTCAAAAATGTGTGAATGCCATCCCCACCAACTGAATCCAAATAAAACCCCCAAACACACGCCCTCTCTCTCCCCGCCCATTTATCCACCGTTGACCGCAACGTCCACCATCGCCATCCCTAGCCAGGCAGTGTACTTCCTCCGGCGACACCCCCGAAGACCTTCCAGTTGATCCTCATTGAGTCTCACGAGTGAAAATAGATGCTCTAACTAGAAAGAACCACTTCAATGAGTATCCATTCTTCATTGTTTGATTTTAAAAAAAATTTGTTTATGTGTTTTCTTGTGGATGTTGTGGCATTGGTGGTGATTGTTGAAGTTTTTGTTGCAATGGTCATGTTTGTATTTTAAGGGTTTAGGGTTGTGGTAATAGTGATGGTGTTAGAGGTGGTTCTATTTGTGTGTCGTTGTGTAGGACATTTATACGTGATTGGTGGTGATTGTGATAGTACTAATGGCCATGGATATGTGTGGTTTTATAATTTGTTTGAGTGATATGCCATATGCGTGGTTTGGATGATATGCCATGTATTGGTTGTGATGGTTGTGGTTTGGTGGTTTGTGGTAGTAGTGGATGGTGATGTTCGATGGGATAATGGTCATGGTGTTGTAGGTGGCATTTATAGGGGTATTGGTGGTGTTTGGTCATAGTTATATTTCTTAAACATGTGTCATTGTGCCTTTACATACCATTAATGTTAATCTGTTTATCAATCAAATATTCACACAGGTATTGAAATGATACAGCTATGGTCAACCGTTGATTTATAGAACCACCACAAGCGCTTTGAAGTATGAATAAAGAGGTTAGTCTTTATGCTTCCGTAGATATATTTGTCATAGACTCATAATTCAAAAAAATAATGACATGTTTATTGTGTTTTTAGAAGTATCTAATACCATTTGTTGAAGATGCCGATGAGTCCATCCCCAACATGATGGAGGCCATGTCCAATGATGCGATCACGAACATTGACACCACTGAGCATTTCTCCACACTCTTGGTAATATTAACGATGACTCTACTTCCTTGGTAACATGTTATGATGAAATGTGTGGCCATATAATATGGGAGGTGACATGAATGTAACAGATATTATCATTCTTTCAGGTTTTTGACACCCGAACTGAACTAATTGATTGGGTCAAGCGTGTTGGTACAAAGAAGTGTGGTTGTCTATTCAAGCTACGTGCTATTGAACACTCAGAGAGATGGTCGTTGATAGTTCTATGTGATATACACAATCATTCCCTCATCGTCAACTTCGAGGGCCATTCATTTGTTGGGAAGCTTCTACAGGAGGAATACATTGTGATAGAGGGAATGTCAGTGAGCGGCACGCGTCCTCACGATATCCTAATGCACTTGAAGAATAGAGATCCCACCAATGCGAGTTCGATAAAGAATGTATAGACAACCTACATGTCATATAATGTGACTCATTTTATATCGACAGTGTAAAGGTCACATAGTGTGACTCATTTTATATAAATAGCCTAAATATCATATAGTGTGACTCATTTTGTAAAGTGTAATGAATTTGAATGTTCTGGGTTTGTGATATGTAATTCACTTTTTGTAACTGGATATGTTTAGATTCATGTTATAATATGGAATCTGATTCTTGGGGACAAAAATTTGTGAGTCTGACAATCCAGTCGACAGGCCTTCTGTCAACTTGGGAAACAAAGGTCGACCAAACACCTGTCGAATTAACTGTTAGAATCAAAGTATGTTCTGACATTTTGCTCGACAGACCTTCTGTCGACCTCGG
The DNA here is from genome assembly GCA_030737845.1 of Acorus calamus. Taxonomy (NCBI): domain Eukaryota; kingdom Viridiplantae; phylum Streptophyta; class Magnoliopsida; order Acorales; family Acoraceae; genus Acorus; species Acorus calamus. The sequence goes on along the minus strand of CM060873.1, from coordinate 2,884,212 downwards.
TTATACCGGTCGACGGAACCCATGTCAATGCACCAAACACAACCGATTCATGTTCTGTCATTTACCTCGACAGACATACCGTCAACCTGGGAAATAGATGTCGACAGACGCCCTGTCGAAACACCAAACATAATCGAACAATGTTCATACAGTCTGCTCGACAGACCTTCTGTTGACCTGGATTACAAAGGTCGACAGACGCCCTGTCGATACACCAAACAGAACCAACCCATTTTTGACATTCTGCTCGACAGACCTTTTGTCGACTTGGGCTACATATCACGACAGAAGCCCTGTCGGTTCACCAAACAAAACAAAAATGTTTTCATTCACCACGACAGACGTTCTGTCGACCTGGGAAATACCGATTGACAGAAACCCCGTCGATACTCTAAACAGAATCAAAGACATTTCCTGTGATTATGATCGACAGACTCCCCGTCGAACTGGGAAGTTTATGTCGACCGAAACCCTATCGATACTCCAAATAGAATCAAATAATGCTGTCAACCACTTGACATACATGAAGTCGACACTCCAATGACAGCGTAAAGATATAAATAACTGGTACATTTATCACACTTCAACATTCAACGATTCATAACATTAAACATTCAGTGTTCAGAAAGTTCAAGAGAGACTATTTTACAAGATCTACGGTCACAAACATGTACTGATTCTTTAGTTTCCCCAATAAGAAAAAAGAAAAGTACTGATTGGGGCACATGGATTGACTGTACTTTGACTAAATCTGAGGCTTCGTCAATGGTTAAAGAGGTCAAAACATTTATTGTCTTCCCCATGATTGGAATGCCGACTATTTGGGCCACATCATCTAAGGTTATCGTCATCTCCCCAAATGGTAAATGGAAGGTATATGTCTCCGGGTGCCATCGCTCCACCATTGCAGTGATTAAAGGATTATTAAGTGTCTTGAAGCAATACATTGCCATTGGCTACAACCCACTTTGTTTTACTTGATCTGTAAAGGCTAGAGATTTCTTCTCCAAATTCCAACTATCTAGTGTCTTGGCCAGTTGGCGACATCGCAATGATCGGTAACCCTAAAAAAAGTGAAACATACATAGAGTGAATAATTTATTTATTTTATAACAGATTAACATAATTAGTAGTTGTTACGTTACACATACCTTGCCATTCCATACACGATATGCGATATGATGCCTGTAGTCCAGGAGGAGTTCGTTAGTCTCAGACCCACCAAGAAAGGGACCTCTTATGCTATCCTCATCTACAACGGAGTCAACTGCTAAAATATCTTGTCTCTCTTTTTTTTCGACCTCATGTCCCTCTTCATCAGACATTACTACTTCATCTTCCACTTCGTCTTCTTGAGCATATGAGACAATTGATGTAGAAGGTGCACTTTTAGCCAACCTTTCTGATTGACGTCTTCGAAGAGAGGCGGTTTGAGGGATGCGTTGTTTGGAGGCCATCCTGCATAAAGCGGATTGAACATTGGCATTCAACTATAAAGCAAAAGCATTTAAAAAAAACAATGATATTCTAGAAGGGTAAACAATGTTCATTATTAAGAAGAATCAAATTTAAACACTATAAAAGTAATGCCCTACATATGTGATGACATAATCATTCTAATTTCAATCAATTGAATTTTTTTTTGAAGATTAGTGAATTATAAATGGACATGAACCACCACTCTATTCATTAGTCTTGTCAACACAACAAAATATATAAATTCATCTTCATTATTGAACATAAAACCAATCCAATTCAATTACAATCCATAAGTTTACATGAAAAACAAAGGTTCTATCCAAAATACCCCCTATTTTTATTTATTTTTTATTTTATTTTTTTGGAATAACCAATCTTTGAAATCACATGATAAAGCCTAAACACAATCCAATTCAAATATAAACCCTAGGTTTCTATCCAAAACCCACACAATCCAAATAAACATAAACCCTAGGTGCCCAATGAAAAACCCTAGTTTCTTTTTTGGAATAATCAATATTTCAATCTACATTTTAGTTTTCCTAAACCATAAAAATAAGATTTGAGCAATAACATTAATATTCAAATGATTTAAGAAGAAGAATGAATGATGGATTGCCTACAATGTGATTTGCAGGAATGATTTCTGTTTCCACTTGATGAATCTCCAACGATGCACGAGGATGAAAGAGGGATCCGAACGAGCAAAGGTGACTTTGTAGATCGGCTAGGGGGAGGAGGAGAGGGAAAGGATGAGAGGGAAAGGATGAGAGGGAGAGCAGAGAGAAGAAGAGGGAGAGGACAGAGTAGCCTGTTTTAGGGAAATAAGGGAGGTGGGGGTGGGATTAGATGTTTAAATGTCTGTTATAAAAAGTGTGGTGGGATTAGGCATAATAAAATTAGTGGGTGTTGGGAACAGGCAGTAGGGGGGAGAGCAAAATGACTGGTGGGGTTAGACGCACCCTTTTGTTTTTTGTAAGTCCTCGTCAAGGCATACAGGAATGGGCACGTTTATTTCCACCAACTAATTAATTAATATCAACAATTAATAAAAATAAAAATCATAGATTAAACAACATTAATCCCACCAACTATTTCGACAATCTCCCTGTCAATCTCTGTTTAACCCATTCGACAGTCTCCTTGTCAATCATTATTTAAACCATTCGACAAACTCACTGTCAACCTTCTTTTAAAACCTTCGACGGTTGGTATGTCGACCTGAGAAAACCATTTAAATTTGTTTGACTTTATTGTTATTTGCATTTGATGTTGGTTAATTGGTTGAGCTTTATATAGAGAACTTTTTGGTTGAACAAATCACATGTGTATTATTTGGATTTGGAGTTGTGATGGATTTTGGGTGCGATTCTTTGTATGGTATGAGGAATGGATTGTTGCATTGAATATTTCAATTTCCTTTTATGTTTGCATAATGCGTGTAAGTTGGATTTAGGGTTATTGGTGTTTAAGAATAAAAAATTTGGATAGATTTATATGATGATATGATGATTTGGCTATCAATTGAATATGATTTTGTTAGATTTTTTAAGGTTCATAACTAACCTCTTGGTCTTGAATCGAATATGATTTTGTTAAATTTTGAGATGCATGGCTAACTTCATTGTTATTTTAGTGTTTTGATTTGTTAAATATTTAATTTAACTGAACTGCCTAGTTGTGATACACTGTTGCAATTATGTTCATGTTTTTTTTAATGTTTTGAATATATTGTAAATATTCAATGAAATGTGAATGTGATTATGAATGCATTTATATTTTAATGTACATTGAATGTTGAATGTGGTCGAATGTGTCTCAGGTCGACAGGCCAACTGTCGAAGGTTTTAAAGGAAGGTTGACAAAACGTCTGTCGAATATTTTAAATTGTGGTTGACAGATCTACTGTCGATTTTCTAAAGGAATGTTGACAAAGAAACTGTCGAATGGTTGGTGGAATTAGTATTTTTTAAATTATGATTTTTTGTGTTTTTGGTTGGTGAGATTAGTTAATAGGTTCGTTGAAGTAGACATAATGATGTAGACATCATAGACACACATTATATGGATGACCGAGATAAAATGGAACAGAAGAAAAGAAGACATCGTTTGGGAGCACCGTGACTTCAAATGGCCATAACTTTTTAACCGTAGATCAAAATCGCTATTATAATATGTCCACGCGTTCGTATCGACGATCCCTACATGGGTAACAGCTATGCCACTCGCCAATTTTTGAAACGTTCTGATATCGTCTTGGAGGTCAAATTGACGATTCAAAGTTATTTTTACTATTTTAGGTAGTTTTGAGTTTGTTAGGATTTTATGCATTTGTTAGAATTTACTATATTTATATTTAAAATTTAAATATTAGTTTAAATTCAAATTTGAATATTAGTTAGAATTGAATAAAGATATGTTAGTTATTTGTTAAGATCATGATTATTTTAGATTGGAATAATCAGTTGAGATCATAATCAGTTAAGGATCCTCTTTTATAAATAGGCATGTAACTCAATTGATTATTCAGATTATTGATTATTTTGGGTTTATTTATCTTCTCTATTGTATTTTTTTTGGAGGATTAACATTTACATAGAATTTCCAATTATCTGGTATTTCATCAGAAATCAACAGATCTTTGAAGCCCAACATCCCTGGTATTTTGCCTGAAGAATCAACGGCGTCGCTGGAGCCTGCGAATTCGTTCCTTAGATCGAATTAGCAGAAGAGTGTGATCATCACGCTACATCACATGCCCTAGAGGAAAGTATACCAAATGACCCTGACCATATAATAGTAGCTAGGATGTGTGTGTGTATGTATATATATATGTGGTGAGTGTATGATTTTTTAAAAAAATTAACAATTGGATTTGCAATCGGGCCATGTGTATCTTTTTCCAACATTGACATGTCCTGAGAGAGGAGAAATTGTGTTGTTTGATGTGGGGTGGGCTTAGTGTTTATGGGCATAGCATGGGGTGGAGTAATGATTTCCAACTTCGAGAAAACCCCTACCCAACTTGGGTCGTATTCAAAATTCCATTCATTTTTAGTTGGATTAAAAGAGCGGATTTAAATATGTTTGATTTCGTTAAGATAGAGGAATCCGAGCATCTTTGAATATGTTTGATTGTGATAATCTATCTATGTATTAATGGGAAGTGTTTAAGTTTTTCAACTTTGTTTCTTTGTAACACTTTCATCTCCAAATTTATTCTTAGCCTCCGTTTGAAACGGGAATAAGCCCTCGAATAACCTGATATTGATTGGAATAAGGGTTTTAACCCGTTTGTTTGCATAGTATATCCTGGAATATCTTATGCAGAATAAACTGGTATAAAGTGGTATATGGATTCCAACCAACTCCTAAAATTAAAGTTATCATATGTTATTCCACCCAAAGAGTATGTGGTTATACAGTCAAATCAACTGTCATCACCTCTTATAAATCACCTGTCAAATCAACTATCATTATTTTTACATTTTATAAATCCTTATCCATATTTTATTTACATTTTACCCAAACAACAAAATATTTATAAATCCTTATCCATATTTTATTCACATTTTACCCAAACAACAAAATATTTATTCGTACGTTTATCAACGAAAATAATTCAAAACACAACTAAACACAAAATCACTTTATCCTTATTTATACTCATTTATACAGGAATAAATGTATATCCAAGAATAAATCTTATTCCCGTTCCAAACGGGGGCTTAATTTTTTATGATCATTATTTTTTGGATTAAGGGTACGAATGAAAAAAAAAGGATAATGTGATATATAATATATTTATCAAATCTATCTTTTTAATATGAATGAATGACGGTGATGATGCCACATCATTATTTATTTGTTATTATTTTTTAATAGATTTAGATTGAGATAATCATGAAATATAGACGATAATTAGTTAATTATGAGTCAAATATGAGTTTCAATATTTGATCACACTTTTTATCATGAAATAGTAATTTTTGGAAAAAATCTATTTCAAGTTAGATGTATATATCGAAAAGTTATTTCCAACATGCTATTGATCACCCCAATCAGATTATACTTGAAAATTTATGAATTTTTAAAGAATTTGAGGTATAATTTAATTCTTGATTTTTTTGTAACTATATATAAATTGGATAATAAATATATGCCTAATCTTAATGGTTTTTTTTTGCATATATACCCTTAAAAAATCACATTTTAGCAAAATATCCTTAATAATTTATTATTTTCAATAATATCATTTAAAAGGGTTTAAATTATATATAAACATCATTTTTTTATCTATATGTTCAAGCGATATTGTTGATTTCAGAGTTTCAAATGGGGTATTTTTACAATATAAGGTGTGGGAGGTGAAAATGTCCTCCTCCTTGAATGGGCCAGACTCGAGGATTGTCCGGGCTTGATTTGGGTAGATCCGCGAAGAGACAACGACAGTGGAAGAGGCGACGACGGTGGAGCAATTTGTGGAGGTTTGTTTGGAGTGAACTTGATGTAGATCAAGCTGCCTACATACCCTTGTTAAGGGATCCAGCCACACTTAGTTCCTTTTTGGTGAGAACCTCCGACAATGAAGCTCAATCTCCATTAAAATGAGATTTTAAGCTTGGGTCTTTGGTTCTCTTATTTTTTGGGGAAGAAGAAGAAGTATCTCTCCCCCTCTCTCTGTTCCTCTCTATCCATCTCTCTCTCCCCCCTCCTCTAACGAAGGGGATACCTTTCTATTTATAGTGGGAGGGGGTGTGCCTATTGCCATGGAGGAGTGAGCATTTCATGGGATGCAATCTTCCACGTGGCTCTTGGATCGGTTGTCACGTGAGATCTACTTTTTGACAGTTTGTTACAGCCACTGTGTCAAGAAATATTCCTTGGGATTTCTAATATCTCGTCGATGCAGACTCTATGCTTTTGATTTAAGTCGGACAGGAGCTATGCTCCCATTCACCCAGGTCTGGTCTTTATGTCTAAACTGTTTATTGGCTCGACCTGAGATGGTGGTGTGTTATGACGGAATGTGATGGCCCGGGGCGGTATGGCCTTTTAAACAGATCCTAAGGTATGACAGATTTTGGCTTCTGCATAAGGTTATGTAAAAATTCTTTTTCTGTTGTACCCCTTTATGTCTAATTTCATTTAAATTTTATAATTTATTTAATTATTATTAAAAAATTTATTATATCATTTATATAGATATAACATGATATATTATATCACATATAAATGGATTAAAAAAAATTTAGAGTATTGACTGTGGGCAACTTTAAAAAAATTTTTTTTATACGCACATCATGCGTGGAGGAAGACTAGTGATAACTAAATAAAATACCACATGTCTTGGGGATTCGAATAAGGTTCATGCAAATGACATTAATCCTCCAAAATATTAAAAAATAAAAACTAAAAAAGATTGGATCCATATTTTGGCCTGACTATCAATTTGACATCAACCCAATATTATATAGATTTTGATATTTCAAACATGGTTGAAAAAATAGCGTATAGTAGGGCTGCAATTCGGGCGGGTTGAGTTCTAGTTGACCCCAACCTGATTTTCTAACATGGTGTGCATATTAAATAAACCAACCCGACCTAACCCGTAAGATTAGTTAAATTTACCTAAAATTTGAATTGCCTAGATTAAAAGCTACCGAATGAACGGTCATGATTTTTTTTAACTATTAGTTTACGGGTTCGGGTTAAGTCGGGTTGTGAGTGAGGCCAACCCGAACCCAACCCAATTTGTGAGTCAACCCGGATTGGTCAACACGAACCCAAACCTGATTTGGCCAATCTAACCCATGTAAAAATCGGGTTCAACCCAACCCAAGTTGCAGTCCTAATGAATAGAAGTAGAGTAGCAAAAAAACAAACAGACAATCACACAAAAGGAAAAGATATACTTGGTTCTTCAAAAAACATCTTCCAGAAGAGATTTTTTTCCTTATTTCTTGGGGGTTTGAGTATATATAGTCCCATACATGTTCACATCAAAATGAGCCACAATGCCCCCCAAATATGTATAGTTCATTCATAGTGACAAACAGAGGCAAATCTACATTAGTTATATCTATATTACTATATAAAAGGCTGCTAAACCAAAAACCGTCCATTTGACCATTTTACCCCTCTCAATCACTTTAATCCTATTCCAATCCATCCACATAGCCATTTGACCATTTTAACCCTCCCATGACAATCAATTCACACCCCCTCTTAAATCAAAATCATCATCAATCTCAAAGCCATTATTATTATTATTATTATTATTATTATTATTATTATTATTATTATTATTATTATTATTACTCACACCCAAAACCATTTCATCTATATTATATTATATTACATTCTACGTCCATGCATTACACCCCTTTATCTATATCATGCATGCCATATATAAATATATATTTGAATTCAATATAAATGGAAACGTGCATGCATTCAATGTAAACAGCACAATTACATTCTACGTCCATGCATTGAAGAAAAAATAAAACATATGCAAATGTTTGATTTGGTAATAATGCCTCCAATAAATTTTATTATTATTTATCATAAAATTATCATAATATATCATAAAATTTATCATTTATATATCATAAAATTTATTATTTGGATATCATCATATGGCTGCCATACACCAACACAAAATAAAATAATTAATATTCATTAAAATTAGATTTATTTACAATTTATTTTACATGTATATGTACAATCATAATATATATTTTAATTCTATAATCAATATTACGTTAATATTTGGTACTTTTTTAAAATTGTATGTATTGTTCAGTTCACTTTAATTCAGAATTTTTTACTTTTTAAAATTAAAATTCTCTATATGTATTTGTTTGATGTGGGTGTTTTTCATTGTTTGGATTTTTGAAATTTTTTTTTGGAGATTGAAAAGACCAAAGATTGTTAGAAATAATAATTTCAAATGGAAAGATTGTTCAAATGGAAAGAACAAGAAGAATAATCGTAATTATTATTCTAAACGTTTCAAGAACATAATTGGCTGTCATTTAAACATCACATTCAATATAAAATTTATCATTTATATATCGTAAAATTTATTATTTGGATATCATCATATGGCTGCCATACACCAACACAAAATAAAATAATTAATATTTATTAAAATTAGATTTATTTACATTTTATTTTACATGTATATGTACAATCATAATATATATTTGAATTCAATATAAATGGAAACGTGCATGCATTCAATGTAAATATGCAAACCGCCATGCATTGTATATGTACAATTACATTCTACGTCCATGCATTGAAGAAAAAATAAAACATATGCAAACGTTTGATTTGGTAATAATGCCTCCAATAAATTTTATTTATTGAATATAGAAATGTGTATCTAATGTTTATGATATTTCCTAACATATGGCTGCCATACGAACTATCCAAAATAAAAGAATAATATTCAAAGTTAACTATGCATGTGTTATAAATAATAAAACTTGATCATTTACATGTGTCATTAGACCCTTCAAATTCAACCTAGCAAACCGCCACTATCAGATTCATCCCCCTCTCCATTTGATCCCCTCATCATTGGTCCCTCTCCATTCAATCCCCTCATCTTCTTCAACTGACAATGGCTGATGGTCTTCCACAAACTCATTCATTGTCATCCTCATTTCTTTGGATAAATGGATCCTTCATTTGTCTCCTTTTTCTTCTCTCTCTCTCAACATTTTTGCTGACCTTAGGAAGGTGGGTTAATATTTAGTATATACATGAAGCTTATTTTGATGATCATCTAATTCCTCATTTTTTTGTTCCTCTTTAATAAGAAATTTGTTTTCGCTCTGACAGATTCATCTTCGATTCTCTATTCTGGTTGGAGGTAGCACAACAGTGGATGTGGTAATATTCTGTAGATCTTTTGTAATTTGCTTATTTAAACAGAATAAAAAACATGTTCTCCATCATACCCCTTCCAAGCTTAAGAAGAAGAAGCAATAGATTGCATGTTAATCAACTCAATAGCATTTTGAAAAATTTTCACTAGAACCACATCAAACAAAACCTACAAATATATGTGCTTGTGAAAAATCATCTACAATTTAATTTCTGATAAGCACGTCATTAAAATTAGATTTATTTACAATTTATTTTACATATATATGTACAATCATAATATATATTTGAATTCTATAATCAATATTACATTAATATTTGGTATTTTTTAAAAATTGTATGTATTGTTCGGTTCACTTTAATTCAGAATTTTTAATTTTTTAAAATTAAAATTTTCTATATGTATTTGTTTGATGCGGGTGCTTTTCATTGTTTGGATCTTTGGATTTTTTTTGGAGTGATTATAGATCGTTTCTAGAGACAAACAACAGATTGTGGGAGTGATTACAATTTTTTGGAGGAAACACATAAACTTGATTATTTATGTGTTTATGAAAAAATTTCATTTGGTAATTCTGTTCCTTTTGTTTATGTATATAAATAAAGACTCACATAGAGATATATATTTTTTTTAATTATTTCTGTTTTTTATGTATGTTGATCCAGAAAATATGCTTTTCCTTATGTTATATATCGCACATTAAACACTCAAAGATATACGGATTAAAAAGTTTGATTTCATTTTTAAATCTTTGTTAAATTTCAAATTTTTGAATTTTTTTTCTATATTAGGATGTCTTGTACTTAACGGTTTGTAAACATAATAAAAAGAATAAATAAGATATTTTATTATGCATGACCACGAGTCCACATTCATAGGGAGTAATAGGTTAGCTTATTCATGTTTAGACAGTGTAGAGTCCATTCAATCAACAATCGCCTTTCTCATCTCAGGAAATGTGCGACACATCCAAACCAAAAAACTAATTTATTAAAATCTGAACAGTAATTGAAAGTAAACTTATTTTCGTAATGATACAATCCTCTATATTTGACATGATATCCCAGGCAAGAACACATGTTATTCTAATATTCCTGTCATTGTGTTAGTTCCTTATCACACCATCAATTCATAATGAAAACATGAGTCCTTTGTAAAAAAAATTGTGCATCCACCTTGCTCTCTTATTTAATGTTCAGTAATGCTTCAAATCTACCCATCCCTCCTCAACCAAATAACCTAACTATAACATCATTTGTACATCTACCTGCTTTATATCTCTCTCATTGTGCTATTCTGGGATGACTTATCTACCTTACTTTTTTCACTTATCGTACTCCGATCAAGGAACAGTTAAACCAAAAAATATAATTCACTAAAACAAAACCTAGAAGGTTCGCTCGTTTATTCCAGAACCCCTTCCCGACTAATACTCCGAATAATTGATTGATCACGTACTATATGCACACATGAAGTTGGATTACCATTTAAATTTCATCTCATTAATAATGCATGTTATTCAATCATTCACATATTAAATGAAGTAAACATGTTAATGAGTGATACTTATTTTGCCTATGCAACAGAATTAATATTTGGTATTTTTTTAAAAATTGTATGTATTGTTCGGTTCACTTTAATTCAGAATTTTTAATTTTTTAAAATTAAAATTTTCTATATGTATTTGTTTGATGCGGGTGCTTTTCATTGTTTGGATCTTTGGACTTTTTTTTGGAGTGATTATAGATCGTTTCTAGAGACAAACAACAGATTGTGAGAGTGATTACAATTTTTTGGAGGAAACACATAAACTTGATTATTTATGTGTTTATGAAAAAATTTCATTTGGTAATTCTGTTCCTTTTGTTTATGTATATAAATAAAGACTCACATAGAGATATATATTTTTTTTAATTATTTCTGTTTTTTATGTATGTTGATCCAGAAAATATGCTTTTCCTTATGTTATACATCGCACATTAAACACTCAAAGATATACGGATTAAAAAGTTTGATTTCATTTTTAAATCTTTGTTAAATTTCAAAATTTTGAATTTTTTTTTCTATATTAGGATGTCTTGTACTTAACGGTTTGTAAACATAATAAAAAGAATAAATAAGATATTTTGATTTACTTGTCATATTTATTCTACATTCACTTACTTATGACTTTATCTTTTTATTCTATCGGAATTGATATCTCATTTTGTTGAGTTCACATGAAATTCATATCTCATTTTGTTTTTTGTTTTTTATTGTATGAGTATTATATATAATATATGTATTGGGTTGATCACATGAACTATTGATTCTTTGGGAAGTTAATAGAATGGAGAAATCTAAGTGCAGGCATTAATAGAGTGGAGAAATATATTTGAATTCTATAATCAATATTACATTAATATTTGGTATTTTTTTAAAATTGTATGTATCGTTCGGTTCACTTTAATTCATAATTTTTAAATTTTTTAAATTAAAATTTTCTATATGTATTTGTTTGATGCGGGTGCTTTTCATTGTTTGGATCTTTGGATTTTTTTTTTTGGAGATTGAAACGGCCAAAGATTGTTAGAAATAATAATTTCTAATGGAAAGAACAAGAATAATAATCGATACATTATATTGAAATGACTAAAATAAAAAAACAAATAAATATATAGAAAATATAATCAAGTTGAAATATTGAATACAGAACATAGGTTGGGTCTGAATTTCAGTGTCAATTCATAAGTGTACCCAACACGTTTCTTATTCCGCACTGTCAGCAAAAATGCCTGTTCAAAAAACGGGATTTGAAGATGACAAATATGAAGTAAGACATCAAGATACCAGACCAATGTCAGTTAAATAAAATCAAAGGTACAAAGAGAAAAGAAGTTGATAAAAGTGACCCACGTCGCCTGCACATTTGATTTGGTAATGGCAATAAATTTCATTTATTAAATATAGAAATGCGTATCTAATATTTATGAAATTTAGTAAACATTTATTTATGTGTTTATGAAAAAATTTCATTTGATAATTCTGTTCCTTTTGTTTATGTATATAAATAAAGACTCACATAGAGATATATATATTTTTTAATTAATTCTGTTTTTTATGTATGTTGATCCAGAAAATATGCTTTTCCTTATGTTATATATCGCACATTAAACACTCAAAGATATACGGATTAAAAAGTTTGATTTCATTTTTAAATCTTTGTTAAATTTAAAATTTTTGAATTTTTTTTCTATATTAGGATGTCTTGTACTTAACGGTTTGTAAACATAATAAAAAGAATAAATAAGATATTTTGATTTACTTGTCATATTTATTCTACATTCAATTACTTATGACTTTATCTTCTTGTATTCTTATTGTAGTGTATTATCGTCCGTTGCTTATCTGGTTGCATTATATTTTGTTCGAGACTACCTTTCAACCAAAATAAGTAAGTTACCAACATCTCTGAATATGTTATATACATAAAAAAAAATCATTCCATATACTGCCCTTTATTAAAGTATTGGAAGGATTTTATTACATAACATCTAATATAATAGATATGAGTCTTGATAATTAATTTTGCTTCCTCAAAGAGAAAGTGTTTGTATTTATTATTGTATTTAAATGGTTTATGAATTTATTATGCATGTTCGTGTCGCAAAAGATATATATTACAATGAACTTTGCTTCCTCATAAATGGTTTATGAACTTTGCTTCCTCATAAATTTACTTATTTGAAATAAATAAGATTTTGCGTGTACAATGATTTGATGTAAACATGAATACATTCTCACCTCACACGTCTAGACACCTCATCTCTTTTGTCTCCCTCATCACTGACAATCTCTCTTTTGTTTAATAAACCAAAATGAATTATGTCTGGCAATGCTTCGTACACGGTTAAATTGACGTAGAGAACTACTAATTTGTCCCGTTTAATATTGAGATCGATATATTACTTTGAAGTCCAGTAGGGTTCATGCATGCAAATGCAACAATTATTTTAACACAATTATTACCTACTTAAGAGGGGGTATAGGAGCTGATATTGAGCATGAGAGGTCCGCTGAAAGGGTTAAGTTCTTTTTGTTTTATTTATTACCCATAACTTTTTTTAAAGTCAAAGATTAAGTATAATATAGAAATTACAAAATTCTCTAAGAGATAGTATATTATAGATATAGATGTTCAAATATACATAGACATTTAAATATATGTACACAATAAATTTATACACAATAATATGATTTCCAATCCGATTTGATTATATATACACAATAATGCAAAATACATTTCCTATTCTGGTGTCTTTCCTTATAGTAAGTTAATGACCACATAATTTTTTAAAGATAAGATTTCCTGTCAAATCTCATTTCTAAAAAGAACTACCCCGTAAACCTAACATTTTCATTATTCTGACTTCCCGATAGACGAAATATGTGCGATATATATTAATTTTTTAATATTACTATATAAAAGTCCCTTAACACAGAAACCGCCAAATGACCTAGTTATCCCTATCAATCAATTTAATCCCATCACAATCCATTTCATCATTACACCCCTTTAATTAATGACAACCATTTTATTATTTTACCCCTTCATTTCTATTCAATCTCATGAGAATCCATTCATATCATTGTAATGTCATCTATAATTTATTCATATTTTCATCGTATCATACATGACATATATAAATATATCATAAAATTATATTAATATGATAAAGTTATATTAATATGCCGACTAAAGTTATATTAATCAATTTATTATTTTATAATTATATATGAATATCATAATATTATGAGAATACAAAGGGATGCTCAATGTTATAATATATCATAAAATTTATCATTTATATATCATAAAATTTATTATTTGAATATCATCATATGGCTGCCATACGATCTACACAAAATAAAATAATTAATATTCATTAAAATTAGATTTATTTACAATTTATTTTACATATATATGTACAATCATAATATATATTTGAATTCTATAATCAATATTACGTTAATATTTGGTACTTTTTTAAAATTGTATGTATTGTTCAGTTTACTTTAATTCAGAATTTTTTACTTTTTAAAATTAAAATTCTCTATATGTGTTTGTTTGGTGTGGGTGTTTTTCATTGTTTGGATTTGTTAAGATAGATGAAATATGTGCGATATATAAGATGATGAATCCATATGTAATTGTTTAACATTTGTTAAGGGCATCTAAGGCATATATAAGATATTTTTACGCCTGTATGATGAAATGATAATTAATTTATCAAAGTTTATTTACATATTTGGATAAATTGAAAAAAAATACAATATTATTACATCATATTGTTATTGGTTAGCATTATTTTTTTGGTACGGATATTCGATCTACATCCGTTTATTTTTTTACCATGTGTTGAAAAATTTAATGTTACTTTTAATGACACAAATAATAATTTTTTATCACTTGAATTATTTCAATAACTCAATATTGAGTCATTTATCGTTAAATATTCATAAAAAGGGACACATCTGCAACATCGAAATTGTCGAGCCAACACTAAGGTATTTAATTGCCTCTTATAAAATTAATGATATTACTTATGACAAAGTGATGCAATAACTAACTTTTTGCATTGCGTAGTGCTTTGATTGTATATGTAGTTTACTTGATTTTCTTATTCTTCATAATTAGTTAAACATACTATTAATCTAGCCGTTGCATTCTGTTTTCATTTTTTTCCAATAATGATCATATAGACTAGGTTACTTGTCTAACATAGTTGTATGACATTTATTTTCTTACTTAAGGATATATAATTTCATTATAATATTTTCATCATCATAATAGGGTACTAAATTTTTTTCTATATCATCTATTCATCAAAATATTATGATGTCCAGATTTAATTGACTGTTTATCCGATTTAATAAATGAATTTTCCTATTAAAAATTTTCCTCAATTTAGTTTTTCATGATATAGGATGTGTATCCATCTTCACATATTTTGATCTGGTGATCTTAATTTTTTTTTATCAATGATGATTGAATTCTATAGATTTTTGTATCTATATAAAAAACACCATGGTGTCTATTTAAATTTCAGTTAATTTTGAATATGAATTTATCCATCTTCAATAATTAATTTCGTATATTTTAGTGATTTTAGGATATATCTAAGTGATGTGATGATATCTATTTAAATTTATTATTTACATTTGCATAGTACAAAATATTTTGGTGTTAAAAATTTTGTTCTTCTATGCCATCTAATTAACTTTTATCTTTTTATAATGAATTCATACGTGTTAATATCAATATTTCTTATTTTCATTTGCATTGTTCAAAAATGCTTTGATGTTAAATATTAATATTCCTTTGATTTGATTTTATGACTTTCCCTTATCAAGATAATATTTTGATATCCGTGCTTAATTATAAGAGTAAAAAATTAATCCTATTAAAGTTTGCATATATAAAATAATCATATACATATATTTATAGAAATTTATTTATTCTAATGTATGAACAGCTATATGCATCATTAAAATATCTTGAATATGATTTATTTAATCATAATTAGTACTCTATTATGGAAATATCTTGAATAAAATTAAAATATCTATTTATTTATTTATTGGATTATTTATTTATTTATTGTACATGTAGGTGTCATACAACTTATATATGAAATGAAAGTGTTTTTAATATTTTTACAAAATGAGAATAAAATATTGGAAGGATTTTGTTACATGCAATCCAATGCAATGCTTATAAAATGTAAGTGCTTTCAATATTTTAAATATATATACCAACTAAAAATTAATATATTTATAAACTAGATAGTTATATTTGACTGTCATAATATTATGAGGATATAAATGGATTTTCACTATTATAATATATTTTATACTCCATTTTGATTACTTGAGGACAACAATACTCAAAAGGCCAAAAAATAATATAAAAACATATGGAACATATTATCTGATCCTTGACGTCATAATAATCATATTATGGACACAGACGCATGGTTTAGGAAGAATGACTGGTTTATTTGAGCCTTCAAGAAGATCGAATCTATCATAAATCAACGTGTATAACAACTTTTAATACACACACACACATAAATGTCTATATCTGTGTGTGTGTGTGTCTATACATTTATAGAAAACTAAAAAAATTATTCGAAGCATATACCATGTTAATGTAAGCATATGCATCGTTAATTTCAATAGACACATATAGGCTCGAATGGTGTGAATGGATTAAAGTGTAGGAAAAAATGGACATATGAGTGAGATTAAAGTAGTGTGAATGGATTATTATGGATTGAATAGAATGAAAAGATATTTAATCTATGAATTTAAATTTTTTATTCGGATAAATGAAAAAAATATATAAAATATTGTTAGATGAAATTATTATTGATTATCATTATTTTTCGTTCTGTTCCAAAAATTAAAACTGATGTTTTAATTTTATGACACAAATATTAATAGTTTATCACATGGATTATTTCAGTATCTCAGTATTGTGTCGTTGATCATCAATCATCAAATATTTATAAAAGGAGAACATATCTGCAAGGTCGAAATTGTCGAGTCAACATTGAGGTAATTACTTGTCTCATAAAAATTTAATGATGTTAGTTATGTCAAAGAGATGTATTATCAAACCTTTTTTTTAAGTAATGCTTTGATTACATATGCAATTGATTTGATTTTCTTATTCTTCGTACATTAGTTAAAAAAAATTGATATGTCCTCTGTCTTCTGTTTTCTTTTTACAAGAATGATATTATTTATAGACTAGGTTTCTCAGCTACCTATTGTATTATTTTTTCCTTTTCGTGTCTCATGTTTTTCTTATTTTTATTTTTTGGGATTATGGAACATTGTAATATTTAAATGTTGTATGAGGATTTTTAACTTATCAGATCATTGTAAAATTTAAGTTGGTTGTAGGAAGCTTAATTTCTTGCATAAATATGAAATTTATTCTTTTCACATATATGACATTATATAAGAAAAAATATATGTGTACCAATGATTATAAAATTAATTTCATTATCCTTAAATAGATATGACATGAACAGCTTTGAAGACAATTGCTAGGGACAAGATTACTGGAGCTATATGGATAAGTATGCCAGAATGACTATTAAGAAAAAATATTGAATATTGAGAATTCAATATAGACAAGAAAGAAAGAAAGAAAGCAATGAACACTGCTGCATCAAGAGAACAACGGTTACATGGTATACAACGTGGTATAAGAAGGAGACTAAACCCGAATCCTCTGCTTAGCGCGCAAATGAATTCATATGTTTATCAAGGTTAGCCAAATTTCTTTTTGTCTGTTTATCAAGACATATACAAGAACATATATCTTCATGTAGGGTCCAAAGTCATACTTTGGGCTATCTTAGTGTGTCCAAGGTTATACTTTGGGCTATGTAGATGCACACAATTTTTTTAAATCTAATACATAGCATCTTTCGTAGGTCATCAAGTACATGAACCAGTATGTTCCACTTTGCACCAATTAGAGATGAACACCTACTGTGTCCATTGTGGTGCAAAGAAATTTCACTATGAACCACCAACGTTATGTTGCTATAATGGTGAAATTAAATTAGCGGAAATGGAAGTACCAGTAGAGCTGCAAGAATTATTTACATCCGATCTACAGAAGCTGCTGACTTCAGAAGAAATATTAGAGCGTATAATAGTATATTCGCTTTCACATCTTTCGGAGTATATCTAGACAAAGAGCTTGCAACATCAAGAAGGGGAGTCTACACTTTTCGTGCACAAGGACAAACATATCATGATCTCCCATCATTGATCCTGAAGGAAACAAGCCATCTTACTTCCAATTATATTTTTATGACACAAGTAATGAAGTTCGTAATAGAATGCAAATCATGCGCGACACAGACTTGAATGAGAATGTTGTCATGAAATTGATGAAAATTCTAGAAGAAAATCCATATGTTCAAATTTTACGTTGTTTAAAGGATTTTCCTTCATTGGAAAATTTCATTATTGGTATCACCAAGGATGTGAGGCTCGATCAAAGAGTTTATAATTTACCCTCAGCGGACCAAGTTGCTGCAATATGGATTGAAGGTACAAATCCAAATGTACCATCCGAAAGGGATATAGTTGTCCATGCAAAATCTGGTCGAAGGCATAGGGTAAAACATTATTTTGGATGCTATGATCCTTTACAATATCCTTTGTTATTCCCTAAAGGAGAGGTCGGTTGGCATCAAAATATAAAGAAAAAGGGTGACTTGGATGATGCAGAGGCTAATATGGAGTCCCAAGGACAAAGCTCTTCAAATACGTCTAACACAACGACGGTTGAAGACATATTAGATCGAGAATGCACGGTATGAGTGCCTCATAAAAATGCATCATTATCCACTTTAATATAGCTCATCTTAGAAAAATAATTATTCTAAACATTTTAACTAATATATAAATATCCGATGCAGAATTCTCGCTGCATACCTTCGGAAAGGTATCATGTCGACAGTACTATTCATATAAGCTACAAATTCGTGAAGCAGACAATCTATTATTCTATTAGCTGGTAGATTGTTCCAACAATATGCTGTCGATATGTACATCAAACTTGAAACCACAAGGTTGGATTACTACCGTGGACAACAAACAAAAATCAGAGCTGAGTTGTATCAAGGAATAGTTGACAGCGTGATGGCTGGTGAAACTAGAGCAAGCCAGATTGGGAGAAGGATAGTTCTTCCTTCATCTTTTGTTGGAGGGCCACGAGACATGCGTCGAAGATACCTTGATGCGATGGCATTAGTCCAACGGTTTGGGAAGCCAGACTTGTTCATCACTATAACATGTAATCCTGATTGGAAAGAGGTGAAAGAAAATCTAAAAGAAGGGCAACTTGCACAAGATAGACCGGATTTAACATCTAGGGTGTTTCGGGGAAGGCTACAGGACCTGAAGGATCAGCTATTCAAAAAAGAAGTTTTGGCAAAGTTGCAGCACATGTTCATGTCATTGAATTTCAAAAAAGGGGCCTGCCTCATGCGCACATGTTAGTCATATTGAAACCTGGAAATAAGATAAATACTCCAGATGAATATGACAAATTTATTAGCGCAGAAATCCCGAATCAAATAAATATCCGAAGCTGCATGAAATGGTTTTGAAACACATGATGCATGGACCTTGCGGTGAGTTAAATAAGAACAACCCCTGCATGGTTGATGGGAAATGCAAGAGTCGTTATCCTAGATCCTTTTGTTTTAAAACAATGCAAGGAGGAGATGCATATCCAATTTACAGAAGAAGAGATGATGGTCAGCAAGTACGTGTCCGAAATAAGGTGTTGGACAATAGATGGGTAGTTCCTTATAATCCTTATCTGCTAAGCAGGTATGATTGTCATATTAATGTTGAGATTTGTTCTGGTTTGAAAGCAGTAAAATATTTGTACAAATACATTTACAAAGGACATGACAAAATTGCTGTTTATATTGCACCTGGGGATGGGGAAAGCACAGTTGATGAGATTAAACAGTTTCAGGATGCAAGATGGGTATCAGCTCAAGAGGCAATATGGAGAATTTTTGAGTTTCACTTGAATGAGATATATCCAGCCGTAATAAATTTACAGCTTCATCTTCCAAATAGGCAGTCAGTGTATTACCACGAGAGTCAAAATCTTCAAAATGTGATCCAGGGAGACAACATAGATAGAACAATGCTCACTGAATTCTTCAAAACATGTTCAAGAGACAGTGAAGCGCAATGCTTGTTGTATACAGAATTCCCTGAGCATTATGTGTGGAATAAAAAATGAAATGTTGGACTAAAAGGAAGAGAGGAGAGGTGATTGGCCGTGTCAATGGAGCAAATCCAATGGAAGGAGATAGATATTATTTGAGATTGTTATTAAATCATGTCAAAGGTCCATCTTCCTTTACTGATTTATTGACAGTTGATGGTCTCATATGCTCGTCATTCAAGGAGTCCGCCCAAAAGAGAGGACTCCTAGAATCAGATGATAGCCTATGGGAGTGTCTAAATGAAGCGGTGGTATACCAGATGCCACATGCACTCCGTAGACTATTTACAGTAATCTTGGTTTACTGTGAGCCATCTGATGTACGAAAACTATGGGATGAATACTTTGAATACATGTCTGAGGACTTTCAAAAGATACATGGTCAATCAAATGATCTATGCATCTCATCCACATTAGAAACCATTAGCTTATATTTGGAAAGCATGGGAAAAAAAATCACAGACTATGATTTGCCTGCAATGCCTTCTGAAAATATTACTGCGGCGCGAAGCTTCTCAAATGAAATTATGGAAGAAATGGGAATTGAAACTCCACCAGAAGATTATTTAGCATCATCCAAATTGAATGCAGAACAAAAAACAGCATATACGTCATAATGGATCGAATCATACATGGAGAGTCTGGAGTTTTTTTCATCGATGGGCCGGGAGGGACTGGAAAAACATTTCTTTATCGTGCCATTTTAGCAGATATTAGAAAGAAAGGAATGATAGCTCTTGCAACAGCAACCTCAGGTGTCGCAGCAGCAATAATGCCTGGTGGAAGAACTGCGCATTCCCGGTTCAAAATACCAATCCTGACCACAGATACAAGTTCATGTAATATATCCAAACAAAGTGGAACAGCACAACTCATTCATAAAGCCAAACTTATTATCTGGGACGAGGCAACGATGGCAAAGCGTTATGCTATTGAATCTTTGGATAGAAGCTTAAAAGATATTATGGACAATCCAAAGCCTTTCGGCGGGAAAATCATTGTTTTCGGTGGAGATTTTCGGCAGGTGTTACCAGTGGTTCGTCGTGGTACAAGAATAGATACTATAAATGCAAGTCTGGTATGCTCGTATCTCTGGGATGAAATGGAAAAGGTCAGATTGACGATTAACATGAGGGCAAGGATAGACCCATATTTTAGCGAATACCTTCTTCGAGTAGGAAATGGAATTGAGGAAACAATGTCTAATGACATGGTCCGACTTCCAAATGAAATGGTTATAAAAATGAGAATGATGAGGAATCTGAAAATAAATTATAAACATCATTTTCCCATCTTTGGTTCAAAATTCAGATTCTGCTCAGTTCATGATAGAACGTGCGATTCTAACGACTACAAATGAGCATGTAGACTATATGAACGAGAAGCTCATCTCTATATTTCCAGGAGCGAGCAAGACGTACTACAGTTACGATGAGGCGGTTGATGATACTCATAATTACTACCAGCAAGAATTTCTAAACTCCCTAATGCCAAATGGACTCCCCCCTCATAAATTAGTGCTGAAACAAAATTGCCCGATCATGCTTCTAAGAAACTTAGACCCATCGAATGGTTTATGTAATGGTACAAGATTGATATGTCGGGGTTATGCCGATAATGTCATCCATGCAGAAATCGCTATCGGACAACATGCAAGAAAACAAGTATTCCTTCCAAGAATTCCACTTTCACCAGCAGAAAATGAAGGGTATCCATTCAAGTTCAAAAGAAAACAATTTCCAATTCGTCTTTGTTTTGCTATGACCATAAACAAGGCACAGGGTCAAACAATCCCTCATGTTGGTATATATCTACCAGAACATGTTTTCTCTCATGGGCAATTATATGTTGCTTTATCTAGAGGAGTGTCCATGACAACAACAAAGGTACTTGTCAAAGCTGACCAATCAAAAAATGGAGAAAGAACATATACCAGAAATGTTGTTTACAAGGAGGTTCTCAATGGAATAGGTAATCAAAATATTTATAATATCTACTTATATCAAAAATAGCCAAGTTTTATGCTAAATATTAAGTAATATAATATAAATCTACATCTACATACATTTGTGTCGATAAAACTCAACAGCGAGAATAGTTCAGTCTATAATTTTTTAAGTGCAAGCTTATTATGTGTACTGCCATTGCCAGTAAAAAAACATAGATTTACTTTCCATGCGCTTAACATGTTTTTTTTTGCTAAATTATTTTTCTCTTTAATTTTAGCTTCTTTATGGTATCCTCTTTTTTAAAAGATTTTATTTTTTAATTTTTGGTGGCGTGTGGGGCATATAGTTTATGTTGAAATTACCAAGAGCAATAGTTTATAACACTCACATGTAATACAATGTATATATCTTACACATGGATGTGTGATTGCTCTCTTAAAATCTTTCAGAACTCTTTAAATATGTGGAATTAAATGATGCGTTTTCATTTTAATATTAATATAGTAATACTATTTCATGCTCTCACTATCGAAATACAATATATCAAGAAGCTTCTCAGGGCCAATTGTTGTTTTTCTAAAGGTTACTCTATTGTCAAATGCAAGTGCATTGTGCATTCCAGTAGCTTTATGGTGTACCATCTATCCTCCATTATCTTACCTTCTGGAGTATCTCTTGAATATTATATATATATTTGAAGATTTTACATGATATTAATTAATAAAATTACATCGTAATTCTTTTAAATTTGAAAACTAGAATTGACAACTACCTTATTGTTAAAATGTGATGTCTCACTTTGTTATTAAATGTCCATGGATCTTGAGGCTTGAGGTTGCTTTATTGAACATATGATGTCTCCTCCTTCAGATGCATGGCCTTTGATACAATATACACATAATATAAATATACTTTCATCGTATCCTACCTCTATATTGACTTAACAATAAATTCGAACGGTATGAACTTGATATATGTATTGGATTTATTGTTTTTTATCATTTTAAAATGCAAAATATATTGAAATGTTGAACTATTATACTCGAATCTGAAATATATTCAACTCCATCCACATGAATCTAACTGCGTTTGTAATCCTACAAACTTGTCATGACTGAGATTTAGGCAAGAGAATGTAAAATTTTTTAAATTCTTTATCATACCGTGGATTTGTACTTTTCAACTCTGGGCCATGGAGTTCATTTCTCACAATATCACACCTGTCAGTCCCTGGTATTGTATAGGTTTTGTCAATATGTACAAAGTGCTTTTCTACGAGACATGAAATGGAATGGATTGTCATGAGATTAAATAAATTGGTAGGGAAAAAATGAGTAAGATTAAAGTGGTGTGAATGGATTGTTATGGGATTGAATAGAATGAAATGATATTTAATCTATGAAAGTTTAAATTTTAAATTTGGATAAATAAAAAAATAATATAAAATATTGTTAGGTTATTATTGATTATCATTTTTTTATATTCTATGTTCCAAAAATTAAAACTGATGTTTTAATTGTTAGGTCATATTTTTTATAAGTTGAAAAAGACAAGAAGCTTTTTGCATGTGGTGTGACTGAAATATGGCTGACTATGATTTGTTGCACTCCTCTTTTATTCTCGTATCATGTCTGAATTCTATGAGCTTTATCTATGTTTATATAATATCAAACAAACTAACTATGATTTTTACATTAGACAAGAAGTTGATACAGAAGATGTCTGTTGAGGAAAGTCAGACAATGCATCATACACCTTTAAAGGAACTACAATTATTCCAAGGACATGGACTATTAAGGCGAGAGTAATACGACGAGGGCTGATAGATATTTACGATAACAGCAATGGCAATGGGGAAGTTTGGAAAGTAATTTTAATCGACGATGAGGTCAGTCATCTTTACATGTTTTCTGTATCATACCGTATATTTCAATTTTTAACGCTCCTAACGTGAATCATCAGGGGACACGAGTCCAGGCAGTAATGTTCAACGATGTAATCAAAAAATTTGATCGGTTTTTTGAGAGAAACAAGAGTTATTTTATTTCAAATGGAATGGTCAA
Organism: Acorus calamus; assembly: GCA_030737845.1. Classification (NCBI taxonomy): domain Eukaryota; kingdom Viridiplantae; phylum Streptophyta; class Magnoliopsida; order Acorales; family Acoraceae; genus Acorus; species Acorus calamus. The sequence continues at coordinate 2,860,002 of CM060873.1, read as the reverse complement.
ACCTAAATCCCAGATATATCAATGTGAACGAAAACATAGAGTTATCTCTAAATCTGCACACAAGCATAACGGAATCACAAACTGATGTGGTTATACGAGATTCGGCGTTTCATTTCGTGCCGCTGACTGAGGCAATTCAACGTCAAGATGTGAAAGAGCCGCCAGTTGGTATGTACGATAAAACTATTAATTTTGAAATTCATGGTTGTTGTATTAACTAATACATGCACATTACTGATAACTTACTAAATATACAATGCAGATACTATAGCTTTTGTGCTAAAGGTTCAAACTGCACGCAAAGTGAGAAATGAAGATGGACGCCCACAAACGACCGTTCGACAAATTATAATTAGAGATATAGAGTATATTCAAATGAAATTTAATTCAACTATCTAATGATATTATGGTATAGTTGGCTTACATATTTTACTAACGTATTACTACCCATCCATGCCAACAGGTCTGATCCTATTCGGTTCACATTATGGGGTGACTTGGCTGAGCATGAAGGAAAAATTTTAGAGGAATTAATCATGGATAAACCAATTATAGCAATATCGAAGACAAAAGGCTCTAACTTTGAAGGTAATTCCATTAACATGACTAACTTTAAATAATAAAACATGTTTTATAAATTACATCCATTCCAATTGCAGGTCAATCTGGACTCAATTCTTTGACGTGTACAACAATAGAAATCAATCCAGCAATTGAACAAGGAGATCAACTTCGAGAAAGGTATTACATTATCTTATTATATTTTAATCAATATTACTATGTTATATTTTGTAATGATTCATGCTAGCTAATATTAAAATGAATGAACATCAACATGAAATACAGGTTGATGTCCTTATCAAAAATTGGGGATGAGAAGTTGTTCTTTTCAACAACAACAAGGGTATAGATTCCACGAAATGACTATTGAACAGATCATTCGGGAAGGAACATCAAATGTCCAGGTATACTAATTACTATGTAATTTTCTTATTTTTACATAAGTTTTAGTTATATAAATATTGAATTACATCTTAATATTTAAGATCCTTTCTTTCACTTGAATCCTCTACAACAATACAAAATCAAAGGATAAAAAAATCTTCTTTTTCCTCAAAAAACCAAACTTTACATGTATTTGATCACAATTTCTAAATTTAATTCAATTGATCCATGTTATCAAACTCATTAAAACTCATTAAACAAAAACCGTCAATCTATAAAACCCTAGATCCCTAAATCTCAAATAAAAAGGAAAAATCCCTAAATGAGAAAGATAAATCATGCATCATGTTTTAAATCCATCTAGAAAACCCTAGATCGTTAAATCATAAATCCAGTTAAAATATGGGAGTAGAATGAACCTTCCTAGATCTAGAAAATTATCGATCGCATAGGGGAGTACGGGATGAGGAGGCGACGGCGCCTGGCTAGGCATGGTCGGCAGCTTCGAGGATGGCGACAAGGGGCGATTTCAGGGGGTTCCGTCGGAAAGGGTAATCCGTTCTGATTTCATCGGTTTTTTTTTTCCAGGGGTTTATGACAGGTAGGGTTGTTTAGGTCATTGGTTAGTGGGTTGGTTGGGTCAATCAGTGGACCTTTTAATTTTTTGTATGGGAGATCACCACTGCCCATCTATGTTCATTGAACATAATTCATGTTATCGCTTCCTTACGGATCCTTCATTACATAAATTTTAGTTCTACAAATGTTACCTCGGATCTTAATATTGTAGATTAAAATTTAGTTATACAAATGTTGCCTCAAATCTTAATATTAAAGATTTTTTTTTTTATTCTTGAAACCGAAACAAAAAAAAAGAGCTAATAATCGAGGGAAAATTCATTCTATGATTATATAGATACATCTAAACTTAAATTATGGTGACAGTGTAAACAACACAATCAATTCTCAAAATAAGAAATCCAAAAAAAACATCCTACATGCCCATCAAATCTACATATATCAATTACATGCTACGTATTAAATTTTTTTTTAAAGAGTCCTAAATTTAACATTAATTTAACGTACAGAAAAGCTTTTGCTCTTTCAAAGCAATCATCGAGAGCATTGACAACAAAAGAGAGCCATACTATAATGCGTGTAACAAGTGTTACAGCAAAGTCGATGTCAAAGAAGATGGAGCACATTGTTACAAATGTAACATGTCTGGTGTAGATCACACAGAAAGGTAAACATTACAAAACTGATTACTTATCCAATCACGTGTTAACTTATTACAAGTCATTTGAAACATACATTTTTTCAGATACATCCTAAAACTTCTTGTATCTGATGGAGATCGAACCATTCAGCTTACTCTCTTCGATGCTTCAGAGATTTTAATTGGTTGTCCTGCTCCAGAATTCGTCGAGCTAAATAAAGAGGTGAAACACACAATTAAATTCAAATTATGATGTAAATATGATTATAGTAATATTTTAAATATATCATTGCAGAAAAATATCCAATCCAAATTTTACAGAAAATTGATTTCATGCATTGGAAAAAAGTTCATCTTCTTCACTAAACCAAAAAAAATTAGTGAGAAAGATCGAGCAATGGGACGTTGGATTGCAGAGCATATCGAGACTACAAATGATTATGAAGAAGGCAGCGAGAGCAACAGTGGATCTAAAAACAAAAAGAGTAAGGTTTAAAATGATCAACCAAGGTTGCCTTTCTCTCATAGATATAACTTTTGTGTCAAGTTTATAAAGTCAAAGTTTTAAAAACATGGTTGTAAGGTTATTTCCGTTATATGGAACTTATGTAAGTTAATGGATATGTCTTCTATGCTTTAATTATTGTGTGGCATATTTAACATTGTTATTTTCTTTTATTGGACTGGTTTCCCTTTTTCTTCATTTTCAATTTATCAACTTCTCAATAGTTACTATTCTCCATTGATATTACTCAATAATATATAAGTGAACCTTATATTAGTTAAATTTTTTGATGGTGAGGAATATTAGGATTCTTTAATCCCAACTGTGGGTTTTAATGACACATTTTTACCATTCACATAGAGACTAAGCAACTAATAGTACTTTTGCATAGAATTTTTCTCATTTAATAATTCAACAACTATACTATTTTTAAAAAAACATCATATCATTTACATTAAAGAAATAAGAAAATTTAATATTTAATTTATTAAACTATATTAAACAAAAACCGTTATTCATTTCTTCAATGTGTGTTTATGTTTATCTACAAATCCCATGTTCCGAAGAATTTATTGTTAATGTCACTGGTTATTATTATTGAAAGTAGTATGTGATTTAAACCATCTATTTACATATTTTATTTTGTAGTTGCATAATGTTATTGTATTTATATTATTTGATATGAATGAAATAAAAAATTTCTTACATTATATTCATGTGCATTTGCACATACGCTACAACTAGTACATATAAAAGACCTTCACCCTTGAAAATGAGGGGAAAAAATACACAACATCTCAACCATTAATTGGCAAAACAAAACTTTCACTAAATTTATCCACCAAATTAGAAGCCCCCATTCCTAAAAACATCACAATTCAACTGTATAAATTTAAAAGAAAAAAATCACAGCCATTAAAATTTAATAAAAACAAATTAAATCATGTTTTTCATGATTTTTTCTTCTAAATAAAGCCAAAACCTCAACGATCCTCTCTCCCAAAATCAATCAACATGTCTCTAATCTTTATCGATTGGCCTATCAACATGTCTTTGGTATATTCTTTTTATCTTTCCTTTTTCTTTTATTATTTGTCATGTATGACATATTAATCTTTCAAAATCAGTTCAATAAATGATACAAGTACATTTTTTGTGAATATATTTAATACTAATATACTATTAATATTTATATGGTTTTCATTTTTATGTTGAATAATTTTTCAAAGCCCTCCTCCTCTCAAAAAAAAAAAATCCTAAGCCCACCATTAGTGACAAATAATATTTTGACCATAAAAAAAACTTTGATGTTGCAGTCTTCCATATTATCCAGAAATCAGAATGAAGACAAAAACCCTAATAGATGGTCCCCTCTCACAAGGACACATGCATCTCAAAAATCTACAATGTACAAATGTTTTTGGAAGTGGTCCATGAAACTATTAACAACCAAACAACATGCTTGTGGAAGAAAGAGATACAAGTCAGTCATGGGCTCATGGCTGTCGATATTATGAGTTCATACATGGTCACATATTACATTCTCTTCCTTGAGATAAATTTTTTAGATAAGTTAATTTAAAAATCACTATTTTTATTCAGATTTGTGTTTGGTAATGCTTTTTATTTTTTATTTTTTTTGTGTTCTTATCCTCAATCTTGTATTTGGATTAAATATAAGATAACTTTAATTTATATTTAAAAATATCAAATCTGCCATCCTATTAATGAGGTATTAATATTATTTGGTGGAACACATTCTTTTTTTTTTAGATTTTGTTTTTTTTTTTTGGAAGGATAGTCATAAATGTTATTCCGATTTTATAAAATAGGGATAAAAAATTATGACAAAGTCTATTCCACCTTTTACATGGAACAAACTATCCCCAGTTTTTATCTTAAAATGTAGACTGTGAGAGGTGAAAATGTCCTCCTCCTTGAATGGGCCGGACTCGAGAATTGGCCGGGCTTGGTTTGGGTAGATCCGCGAAGAGACAACGACGGTTGAAGAGGTAACGACGATGGAGCAATTTGTGGAGGTTTGTTTGGACTAAACCTAATGTATATCAGGCTGCCTACGTACCCTTGTTAAGGGATCAAGCCACACGTAGTTCCTTTTTAGCGAGAACCTCCGACGGTGAAGCTCAATCTCCATTAAAATGAGATTTTAAGCTTGGGTCTTCGGTACTCTTATTTTTTGGGGAAGAAGAAAAAGTATCTCTCCCGCTCTCTCTTTGTTCCTCTCTATCCATCTCTCTCCCCCCCCCCCCTCTTCTAACGAAGGGGATACCCTCCTATTTATAGTGGGAGGGGGTGTGCCTATTGCCATGGAGGGGTGAGCATATCATGGGATGGAATCTTCTACGTGGCTCTTGGATCGATGGACACGTGAGCTCTACTTTTTGACAGTTTGTTACAGCCACTGTGTAAGGGAATTTCCTTGGGATTTATAATATCTCTGTGCTTTTGATTTAAGTCGGACAGGAGCTATGCCCCCATTCACCCAGGTCTGGTCGGGAGGTCGACTAGACTGTTTATTGGCCCGACCTGAGATGGTGGTGTGTTATGATGAAATGTGATGGGTCGGGGCGGTATGACCTTTTAAACGGATCCTAAGGTGTGACAGATTTTGACTTTTACATGGACAATTGTCCATACTTTATCTCTATTTTTTTCATGCCATATGGGATTACAAGTGATTTAACCTAATTTTTTCCTTATCCTGACCCCTTATCCTCATGTCAAACTAGACCTTAGGGTTTTGTGTGGCTACAAAGTGTATTCCCTTTACCCAATTTTTTTTTATATTTATTTTGTTTTATTTGAAGGTTTTGACTTTGTCATCACTCATTGATTAGCATGGACAACCTTGTGAGCTTGGGTTGGCATATCGAGTAGCATATCTTATCTTAATTATTGTGTGATCAAATCTTAGTCTAAGGAATGTGTTTGCTGATGGGGATGTGAAGCTCATCTTCATCATTTGTATCTTATGTGTTACTATTTTATTTTTATTTTGGTGATAGGAAGTTTCCTTAGGAATCTCATGGCTTGAATTCCAATATAGAGATTTTTTTCCATGGAATTTAAATTATTTTCACAATTTTAAGATTTACTTTAATGGTCTCACATGCAGCCCTAATTGTGCACCTTTATAAAAAAAAGTGAAAATAGTGTAACTCCACTGAATTTATATGTTCATTTACATAAAAACAATAAAAAAATTCATAATTTATTGCAGTATATATCTCATTGGAAAAATGTTTGTATATATTGACCCAATCAAATATAATTAGTAGCCAAATAAATCAAAATATAAAATTTACTAAGACTAGAAAAATATTAAACAAATATTATAATCAATTATTTTGAGGCCTTAGAAATCAATCAATTTTGATTTTGGCTTATTACTAGTAAATAGTAATTCACTTATTAAAAGTTTTAACAAAGGAATTTGGCTAGATTTTGCATAAACTGATAATAGCAATAACTAATCGTGATCAATGGCAAATCCAGAAATTTTTTATAGATGTGGTCATTTAAAAATTTAAATTCCATAAAATTTTCAAAAATCTACTCTTATCATATATTTATAAAAAAAACATAAACTTTATTTGAAAAGTAGAATTGTCATCGACGAGATTTCATATTCTGAAATCGTTGCATGATAATTTCATTATCAACATTTTCGAATGTGTGACCAAACAATCATTTCAGATAACACCATAATGGGGTAATTTGAGGATTTTAAATATAAAATTTGGGCCAAACAGGGCTAACTGGTGGGTTGAATTGCCCCTAATAGTGATCGATCTCTTTCATGAAAACATCAAATTTCATGGGATCCATCGGATTTTATTTCTGTCAGCTGCTATTTTTATAATTTTATCTTTTGTACTACTTGTAGTAATGCATTCATCACAAAATTAGGGTAACAGAGGAAAAAAGATTCTCAATTTCCAGAAATGCAACATCACAAAAATGAAGGTAACAGAGAAAAGCAGATTCTCAATTTCTTCTCATGTTACTTATTATATCATTGTTGAGAGATCAATTTGATTTAGACAATATTTTGTTCAAGTTGTCTTTTGTACAGCTGATCATCATGTGGGTTTTGGAAGTATGTTTACAAGTTGCTAATTAGAGTTTAGACAAGCCAACACCACTTTTCTAGTCAAGAAAAGCACCTACCAAACAATGGCATTATTTAACTGAAACCTCCAAGAAATTAGCAAGGTTTCATTTTTTTATATGTATGAAATGGGGGGCATATATTCTTGTTTATTTTTTATTTAGGTTACCCAAGCACACATTCTTAGACCACGTTACCAAAAAAAATTGAGGACGAGAAACGTGGTGGTCTTCAAAATATCATTATTCTATTTTGATAACATATTGAATGAATTAAATATATATAATATTTTTAATATATTTTTATAATAGAGTATATACTGACAATGTGTTAAAAGATATCATATATTATGTTAAGTGACGTGACATTTATATGAAATACAATGGTTTGGTATAACTGTACGAGGGCGTTTCGGTAGAGGAATATGTGGGAATAAAGGAGAATAAAAAAAAAAGTGTTTGGATAGAGAAAATAAGTGGGTATAACAATATAGAATTATATGAGAATTAACTGGTATTTGTATTTTAGGTCCCATGGAATTGTGTTATTCTTCCACTGGTATAAGGTGGCCCACTTGTTAAATCACATGACATCACATTAAATCACATGTCATCACCTTATACATCAATGAGCCTCACATGTCAAATTAACTTGTTACACTTTATTCACATTTTATTCTTCATCAACCAAACAATTCAACATTTATTATTATGTTTCCCGATTAGAATAACAAAATACACAACCAAACAGAAAATCACTTATTTTATTGATAAAGTTATTTATTCATAGGATATGTATAAAAACCGCATAACAACTTATATATCTATCCAAACAGCTGTTTGGGTACAAACATAAGAATGAAAGGTTGGAATAGGATGAATTAAGGTTAAAAATGTTGTTTGGATGACTAGTATTAGCTGGAATCTGGATGCTATTCCAGATTCCAAGCTCCTCCATAAATGGGGGCCATTGAATGGTGGGGGTGGCTGTGGTGTTTTCGGTGATGGACTGGTGGGTGGTGAATGGTGGTGGTGGTTCTCAAAGGGATGGTTTGAGTGTTGGGATAAGGGGTAATTATATGAGAATAAGTGAATGAGAGGACAGTTTATCCCCGTTTGGTATAAAAAAAATAATTGAAAAATATTACGGACAGTTGTTTCCATTTTGAAATGAAAATGAGGATATTTTATTGCACCTAAATACTAGGATAGCATTTATCCCTATTTTTATCTCAACTGTGATAAATGTAAATATGAACAAAATTGATAGACTTTTTATTCCCTAAAATTAAATAATATATCATCAAAACCTTATCCCCTTACCAAACTAGCCCAAAGGAGTAAACCTGTCAATTATCCAAAAAAATATTTGTATCCGATCCGAATCCGTATCCGAAATTCTAGAAAATATCCGATATCCAAAAATATGTATCCGTATTCGAAAAATGTATCTGTATCTGAAAATTTTCGGATTGGATACGGATATGCCTGTATCCCATCCGAAAAATATTCATATATGAAAATATTATTATATTATTATTTATTTAATTATATATTTATATTTTTATAATTAGTATTAGTTTTTTGTTTTTATTTTTACTTTAAAGTATGTAATGTTTTATGTATATGCTTATAATTTTATATTTTATACTAGGTAATTGTTATATTTTTTTACATATTTCAAACATTAGATATATGATTTTTATTTTTGAATATTGGATCTTTGGATATTTTAGTCATTTCATATTTAATTTAAGTTTTCGGATATTTCAGATAATTATCCGTATCCGAATCTGGATTTTTGGATCGGATATGGATATTTACTTTCAATATACGTCGGATATTTTTTCAGATATTTAGTTCAGATACAGATACATATATGGACTTATCCGATTTGTATCCGTTTGATTGACAGGCTTACAAAGGGGTAGACGAAGGGTAATTTTATCATTTTAAAATTTAAAACATTGATCCATATCTTATCCAACAATATCTAAATTTAATCAAATCCTAAAACTTTATTATTATGTTTCCCAATAAGAATAACAAGAAATACAACCAAACATAAAATCATGTATTCCATTGATATAGTAATTTATTCCTAGAATAATTATAAACCCCAAAATAACTTATGTCTCTATCCATACGACACCTTAAGTTTTGGCAAATAAGCATTGGAACAACTTTTTATTTTTCAATTCAAATTTAAATAATTATATTAAATTACTTCTACTATTATGTACACTCCATAGATAAATATATTTTCATAAATTCCATAAATATGTTACTAATGTTAGAGCTATTATCAAATTTTATGAAAAATACTTTTCTCAAAGATTCAAGTTGTTTTTTTAAAAATATAATAAAATAACCATCAAATCATGTAAAATGGCACCATCTAAGAAAAGAAATGAAACCAAAAGGTAATAAATTTTGTAGAAAATGATTTTTTATTCTACATAAAAGGAAATTGTATCACCCTTTTATAGAAAGCAATCAATGCATAAAATGTTTAAATTCTAATCCAAAAAGTATATAAGTAATATATACATTATAAATGTTTTAAAATATTAAAAATGTTTCTTAATGGATCCTAAATTTCTAAATGGATCAGAAAACGCTTTAACTATTTTCCCAATTAACATATGGGTGTAGTTTATTAAGTCATGAGAAAACTCATTATATTATAAAATCCACAAACATTATATCCAATAAAGAAATTTTTCTAAAATTTTAACCAATTCTTGTATTACCATTTTACAATACTCCACCATCTTAGTATATACTATATAACAAAAGACATAAAAATATATGCATTTAATTTATATGAGTATATACTTCATTTTCTTAAAAGAATACACTTCATTAATTTAAGTATATATTTCAAATGAAATTATAATTTGTCAATACTGCAAATGGGACGAGATTGAACGATTATTTTCCTTTTCAAAAATTACTTACGTATTCTGAACTGGCTTTTTCATAAAAAATATTTCATTAATTTATAAAATTAAAATTAAAATCCAAAAAATCCAAAGTTCAAAAAAAAAAAAAATTAGAATCATATTTTACCATTGCTTCAAATGGGGCCTAAGAATTTTTAGACCATGTACAAGGTTTTCAATAATAATAATAATAATAATAATAATAAAATAAATAAATAAACAAATGGGTGGTGTTTAATAATCCATATTAGGTTTGGACTCCTAGAAAAGACCATGCTAGTCTCTGATTCTCTCAGTCCCTCTCATGTAATTAAAATTTTCTTTTTGTCCATGAATCCATTTGGAATCTTGAGCCTTCCCATGAACACATACATGAAGACGTATTTATTCTTTATAATATCTCCAAGTTACTCCAACTTTGACAGCTCTGACTTCCATGTAACAGAGACAGAGACAGACATAGACACAGAGAGACAGTCATGGTGGTAGATGGTGGTCCTTCTATATACATCACTATAAAATGGAATGCAATGCAAATATGAAATACAAAAAACTTATGTGTAAAGCAGAGAGGATCCCAAAATCTTTTGTTTCAGAAGACACGTGCTTTCTCTGTTTTCATCCTTTCACATTTATATATATAACACCCAACCAATTATCATTCCCATATAAGTTGTCATTCCTTACTAGTATGTACTTTTTCAAAAAAAAAAAAAATTCATCTTTGCAGTTTTATTTTTTTATTTTAAGATTCTAAACAGTGGGTGAATTTTGTCTCCCTTGTTTTTGCTGTTGTTGTTCTTGAACCCACTTGAATTCAACCAAAAAAAAACTTTATTTTTCTTGTTTTCTTTAATATTTTCAAGTTTACTTTAGTGGGTTTTATGTTTTTAGTCCTTTAATTATCTTAAGATTCTAAATAGTGGCCTTTTGAAATTTGCCTCCCATGTTTTCATTGTCACTTTGTCCACTGTGTTCTTGAATCCAATCCAAAATAATAAAAAAAACATTTTTTTTTCTTGATTTCCTTCACTACTTTCAACTTTTCTTGAGTGGGATTTCATGGAAATGTTGAAAGAGATCATCTACGCATCACTCTTGGCACTGTTGTTTGCATGGGTCATAACAGAATCTCTGAAAAAGACCACATCTTTTTCAGATGAACCCATGAAACAGGAACAACTTCCACCCCAACTTCACAAATCCATGGTTGCTGTCCTCTGCATCACCATCTCAATCACCATTACATATCTGGGTTTCTGTTTTTATGAGATTTGGAGTCCCCAAACCAACCCAACAATAGATTCTGCATTCAAAACCGCTTCTTGGCTTCTCATAACCGCCTTCACAATCAGTTGCAGACACAACCAACAATGGCCTTCATTCCTCATTTTCTGGTGGTCTCTCTCTTTCACTCTCACCACCCTCTCCATCACCACCCACTTCATTTCAGACCCAATTCAAATTGAGTTCTTGTTAGACTACTTGCCTCCGCCGACCTTCGCCGATTTCGTCTCCTCCCCACTCGTTCTCTGCCTCTTCATCAATGGCCTCGCCATGAATTGTGGCACCCAAAAGCTTCAAGAGCTCAAAAAGCCATTGTTGGTTGCAGAGGAGGCCGAAAAAGGTGGTTTTGCGGGTTCGGGTCTTTGGGGGAGGATCACATTCCGGTGGCTGAATCCGGTCTTCGAGAGAGGTCGATTGGGGGACCTCGAATTCCGCGATGTACCTCCGGTGCCAGAGCCCGAGACGTCGGAGAATTCATTCGCCTCGTTGCGAGACGCACTTCGCGGGCAGAAGACGAATGCGGTTTCGCTTCCGAAGGCTGTAATTCATGCTATATGGAGACCTCTGGCCATCAATGCAGTCTTTGCAGGTACTACAGAAGCCAAAGTTGAAGTCTTATGTCTGTTTTCATGTACTGTTTTCATGTACCACAATTTAAATTTGATGTCTTTGTAGGCATAAACACTCTCTTCTTATATGGGTCCTCTGTTGATCACCAACTTTGTCGAATTTCAAAAGTTAAGTTTTTTTGTCTGTTTTCATGTACCACAATTTGAATTTGATGTCTTCATAGGCATAAACACTGTCTTCTTATATGGGTCCTCTGTTGATCACCAACTTTGTCGAATTTCCAAATTTGAAGTTTTTTGTCTGTTTTCATGTACCACAATTTGAAATTGATGCCTTTGTAGGCATAAACACTCTCTTCTTATATGGGTCCTCTGATGATCACCAACTTTGTTAAATTTCCAAAGTTGAAAGTTTTTTTTTCTGTCTTCATGGACCACAATTTGAATTTGATGGCTTTGTAGGCATAAACACTCTCTCTTCTTATATGGGTCCTCTGTTGATCACCAACTTTGTCGAATTTCTATCCGGAAAAGATTCGAATCCGAGCAACACATACGGTTTCGTTCTCGCATTCTTGTTTCTGTTATCCAAGACAGTTGAGTCCCTCTCCCAAAGGCACTGGTACTTTGGTGCCCACCGCATTGGAATCCGTGCACGGGCTGCGCTCATGGTGGCGTTATACAAGAAGGCGCTCTCAACCAAGTACACGAGCGCGAGCAATGGCAAGATCATAAATTTCTTGGACGTGGACGTCGAGAGGGTTGGGGACTTCTGTTGGTACTTCCATGGCATCTGGTTGTTGCCACTTCAGGTCTCTCTAGCACTTCTCATCCTCTATAAGAACCTTGGGGGGGCAGCCTCATTGTCTGCGATGATCACGACAGTCCTTGTGATGGTGAGCAACACCCCGTTAGCGAATATGCAGGAGAGGCTGCATTCAAAGATCATGGAAGCAAAGGACTCGCGCATTAAGGCCACTTCAGAGGCTCTCAAGTGCATGAGAGTGCTCAAGCTGCATTCATGGGAGAACACCTTCTTGGAGAGGCTTTTGAAGATCAGAGAGAGTGAGAGGAGTTTTTTGAAGAGGTACCTCTACACGTGCTCCGCCATTTGTTTCCTCTTCTGGGCTTCACCCACGGTTGTTTCGATAGTCACATTCAGCGTTTGCATCATAGTCAAGACTCCATTGACACCAGGCACAGTTTTATCAGCTTTGGCAACGTTTCGTATCCTCCAAGAACCGATATACAACCTACCGGAGCTCATGTCGATGATCGCTCAGACGAAGGTCTCGCTCCATCGAATCCAAGACTTCATCAAAAAGGATGACAAGAAGAAGAAGAACATGATCAAATTCAACTCGAACATGCCTCATAATGTGGCAATCGAGATTGAAGCAGGGGAGTACTCATGGGAATCGAATTCGAGCAGACCCACGATCAAGATCGATAAGAAGATGAAGATCATGAGAGGACAGAAGGTGGCGATATGTGGGCCAGTAGCGTCGGGGAAGTCTAGCTTGCTTTGTGGTGTGTTGGGCGAGATACCGAGGACTTGTGGGGCTGAAATCAAGGTGTTTGGAACGAAGGCTTATGTTACGCAGACTGCGTGGATTCAGACGGGGACGGTTAGGGAGAATGTGTTGTTTGGGGGGGAAATGGATGAGAGGTTCTATGGAGAGGTGTTGAAAGGGTGTGCTTTGGATAGGGATATTGAGATATGGGCTGATGGAGAAATGACTTTGGTGGGTGAGAGAGGTATTAATTTGAGTGGAGGGCAGAAACAAAGGATCCAGTTGGCAAGAGCAGTTTATAGCAATTCAGATGTGTATTTGTTGGATGATCCTTTCAGTGCTGTGGATGCACATACAGGTGCACATCTCTTCAAGGTATGAAAATTGCCCATTGTTTTATATTTATGGTTGTTATACATGAACCATGCCATTATTTGTGTGTGCTTTGATGTGTAGAATGATCTTTTTTATTTATAAGTTGTTCAGTTCGATTTAAGGCTTACATGATTTGAGTTCAGTTTGATTTAATGCTTATCATGTAAAGCTTTTGATAGAATGTCTAAATGATATATTACTTCGATGCAGGAATGTCTGTTGAAGCTTTTGGCTGACAAAACTGTCATATATGTCACTCACCAACTGGAATTCTTGAATGCTTCAGATCTTGTTCTGGTAAGTTTCTTTCTTTCTTTCCCTCTCCTATACTTTGTAATTCCTATATTTTTCATGATTTGATCATAAAATGCTTCACATGAGCTTATCTTGAAAGGAACATAATATTCAATGAAGAATACAAGATACGTTGGTTTCAAAAATGGTCAATTAATTGAAAGGGAACTCTACTATGTAATGATTGGATAATTACATCCTTCATATACATTATTCCAGCAAATATATTTCATTTGATTGCTATTACATGCTAATGCACTATCCTTAGTTCAGTTTAATTATAATAAACTTATCAGTTATTTCAACCTTGATTTTGAAATGTGATCGTACTGATTTGAATTATATAGAATAAGAATGATATTTTTGCAGGTGATGAAGGATGGGAAGATAGTTCAATCAGGAAAATACGAAGACCTTATAAACGACACCAATGGTGATCTCATCCAACAAATGGCAGCACACAAACAGTCCCTCAGCCAAGTGACCTCCCACCAAGACAACACACCTTCGCCCATGGCATCGCATCAGTTGCATCAAATGGAACTGATAGAGATAAAAATGGACGACTGCAATAGGAATACTGAGATTAATGATAAACACCCCGAAGAAGAAAGAGAATTGGGACGTGTGAAATGGAGCGTCTATTCCACATTCGTGACTTTGGCTTACAGGGGAGCTCTTGTTCCGGTGATCCTACTATGTCAAGTGCTCTTCCAAGGACTTCAAATGGGAAGCAATTATTGGATCGCGTATGCAACTGAGGAGGAAGGAAGATTTAGCAAGGAAAAGTTGATAGGAGTGTTTGCTTTGTTGTCCGGTGGGAGTTCTGCTTTTATTTTGATGCGGGCGTTCTTGCTAACGACCATTGCCTTAACAACAGCTCAGAAGCTCCATCTACGGATGATTAAAAGCATTTTTCGGGCACCCATCTTGTTCTTTGACTCTACGCCTTCTAGTCGGATACTTAACAGGGTGCGCTTCTACCTTACCTTTGAACTTTGTCACCCTTTAATCTTTGGATCACATCATCCATGTTTATAGAGATCAAAGTCTCAAAGCAAATAATTTTTGTTCATGGATGGCTATATCTCAACTCCTCATTGATCTAATAGTTTTAAACTAAGGCCCCGTTGGAAACCAATTATCATACTGATTTTGCTTCTGCAAAACCAATTTCCAGATAATTAGTTCCATTTTTTTTTTAACTTTAGCCTTCGGTATCGGATTTTTGTTTTTACGTACTAAATGACAACAAAAAACTATTATGAAAAAGCTAGTTGAGAGTTATGAAAAAAACTGGTTGAGAGCCATCTTTATGAAAAAAATTGTTTTAAAAAATTGGTCTTGAAATGGACCAGGAATATTTTTTTTTAAACTGAAACTACTTCCATTATTTTCCGAAACTAATTTGATGAGGGAGCTTTGATGTGTAGAATTCATGAAGCCAACCAGAAATTGTTGCAAAATGCGCTATGCATATTTTTACATATAGGAATGGATGATTGATACAAGCCTCCATAGTTTTCTTCCAAAATCTTAATTAAATTGTACTAGACAAATCATTAGCAAGATCTAATATTAATTATGGTTGTGGATGTTCTTGTAATGTTTTTTTTTCTTCTGTATTCACAGTCTTCGACAGACCAGAGCACTGTTGATACAGACATCCCCTACAGACTCGCTGGATTGGCATTTGCACTTGTTCAGCTCCTTGGAGTCATAATTCTCATGTCACAAGTAGCTTGGCCAGTTTTCCTCCTATTTCTGGTGGTCATCGCAATCTCTATATGGTATCAGGTACGCAAGTCTGAATCACCAACAATGCTATTGTCATCTAAGAAGATTCATGAGTGTTGTGGATTTTATCCAATAAAATCAGTTCATGTAGAGAAGGTTTAATTTTTTTTCTCTCCTTTTGTGTAGTTGTACTATATTAACACTGCTAGAGAACTAGCGAGGATGGTCAGCACTAGGAAAGCTCCAATCCTTCACCATTTCTCAGAGTCCATCGCCGGAGCCGCAACAATCCGTTGCTTTAATCAGGAAGAGAGATTCTTCACCAAAAATCTCAGTTTGATCGATGATTATTCCCGTGTCATGTTTCACAATTCTGCAACCATGGAATGGCTATGCACCAGGATTAACTTCCTCTTCAACCTCATCTTCTTTTGTCTCCTAGTTATCTTGGTTAGCCTTCCAAAGGGCTCCATTGACCCTAGTAAGATTTCTCACCCATGAAACAATGTTTATAATATTTATGTTTTAAATATAATGATCTTATAAAATGTATGTTGTCCTCCATCAGGCCTTGCTGGTTTGGCGGCTACCTATGGTCTAAATCTAAATGTACTACAAGCTTGGGTGATATGGAACCTATGCAATGTTGAGAACAAGATGATCTCGGTAGAAAGAATTCTTCAGTTTTCAAACTTGCCAAGTGAAGCTCCACTGGTTATTGAAAGTTTTCAACCAGAACAAGAGTGGCCCACTAAGGGAATGATCGAAATGGAGAATCTCCACGTCCG
Organism: Acorus calamus; assembly: GCA_030737845.1. Classification (NCBI taxonomy): domain Eukaryota; kingdom Viridiplantae; phylum Streptophyta; class Magnoliopsida; order Acorales; family Acoraceae; genus Acorus; species Acorus calamus. The sequence continues at coordinate 2,843,693 of CM060873.1, read as the reverse complement.
ATATAGTCCAAGCCTTCCTTTGGTTCTCAAAGGTATCAATTGTACTTTTCCGGGAAAGAAAAAGATCGGGGTGGTAGGACGAACAGGCAGTGGAAAATCCACTCTTATTCAGGCACTTTTTCGGGTGGTAGAACCATCGGAAGGTAGGATACTTATTGACGGATTGGACATATGTCAGATGGGTTTGCATGATTTGCGTTCTAGATTGAGCATAATCCCACAAGACCCAACACTGTTCCAAGGAAGTGTGAGATCTAACTTGGATCCATTGCAACAACATCAAGATGTCGATATATGGGAGGTAAAAGTTTTATAAGACTAGAAGATTTTCGTTGTTTGTTTATTTTTTCAAAGCTTGTTTTGGCTAATACTGAAATTTCAGGCTCTGCGGAAGTGTCGTCTTGGAGAGGTGATCAGGAAAGACCAAAGGCTGCTTGATGCCCCAGGTACTTTTATCAGAATTTGAAAGAAAATCATATCTGATGAGTGCTTCAACTCCCTGTGGTTCACAAACAGTTGATCCGGGAATAAAATAGTATGCAGGGATAGAAAAGAATTAGATGATTTTATTTTTGTTTGATGTTAATTACTCGGTTTTGGTAACTTTTTTGTTTTTATTAGAATATATAGTTATGTTGAGTGGATGGATAGGAATAAACTATACTTGCTTCCACTAGGTATAATTAGTAGATTTATTTTAACATATTAAGGTATTAATTGTTACAGTTTATCCATATTAGATAAATATGTTTTCTTATGAATCTATTCTTCCCATATTCACTCACTTATAGCAAAACAAACAAGTGCGAAGTGCTAACTATGAGTAGGCAGAGTACAAATAAGTACATGATGGGCAATCTTGGTTTGGATTCAGTTAAATTCCATCCATCATCTACTTATTACGTATATTTTTTGTACTAAAAAATGGATACATTGCAGTTTCTGAAGATGGGGTCAATTGGAGTGTGGGACAAAGGCAGCTGGTTTGTTTGGTGAGGGTGTTGTTAAAGAAGAGGAGAATTCTTGTTCTAGATGAAGCTACTGCGTCAGTGGACACCGCGACAGATAATGTGATTCAAAAGACTATACGAGAAGAAACCGACGATTGCACTGTAATCACTGTGGCTCATCGGATACCTACTGTTATTGATAATGATCTAGTTTTGGTTCTTGATGAAGGTATCAAAACAAACTTCCAAATAGAAATGATTTGTTTCTAACTAGCTGATTGAACAGCTTATGAGTTTTCCTTTGTTTTGTTCAGGCAAAGTATTGGAGTATGATTCGCCAGCTGAGCTTCTCAAGGATAAATCCTCTGCATTCTCGAAATTGGTGTCGGAGTTCTTAGGGAGGTCTAATGATAATCAGGATTTGCCGAAGTGAAGCTCACTAATATCTATACACAGAAAATTTGAGTGATCCCAATCAGATTTTTCTTGGTGTTACTTCAACAGGAAAGGAAGCATTAGCAAGAGGAATAGATCTGACAAAGGAAAATACATAGTAAAGAAAGGAAAAGAAGAAAAGCATATTTAGTGCCCCATACACAGTGTTAATGGGTATAACTGTATATGATCTCTCTGGATAACAACTTGTATACTTGTGATACATGTCAAGCTAATGTACTTAATAAATTTTGAATAGTGATTACCAAATAATTGAGTAGTAAATTTGGAGTTTTTTGAATGCTTACCTCTCCAAGAGGAATACAATTCAATGTCCTTTTGTCTTTCTATTTTCATTCTTTTGATATTCAGATCCTTAGAAAACATGAGGCCACTGCAATATATGCTGAGTACAGACTCATCAAAGCAAAACACGTGGCATTCCCTTGAAGTTTTCTGGTCACAATTGCAGTTACATCACATAGGAAGTTGAATTAATTTGATATATGTTCAGTAAAATCTAATAAACAATTTTCATTGTCAAATTTATATCGCGACGAACACTAATACGTGTATCAATGGCCTTACTTACATCTCCATGTTCTTTTTCAGCATCAACAAACATATCCGTCATCAATCCATGTCATCCTAAGAATGTATACTGTTCATAGCTCATCAACTAAAAGCACCTTTAGTTTTATAAACCTTGGAACACCAACCAATGATGATGTGATAGAAATCACAACTGCGATGATATACTCATTTTCAGCGTCTTTTAATTATCTGGTAAAAAACTAAGACTCCTCTTTATTCATATGTGTGGCATAGACTTGACTGGCTGTACAATATTTCTGAGTGGCATTAGTTTTCATGGCTTAAAAAACTAACAAACAAAAGCAATAGATACATATTCTGAGAGCAAGCGAGAAAGAGACATAATTGAAGACTGAAGACATTTTTATTAACAATATCAAGATCATGTATTACATTCCATCATATACAGCTGTTAACGAACAACTAGCATCAAAACAAGCCTTTTTTTCTATGGCATTGAAACAATTTTTCAGAAGCTCAAAAAAAAAAAGGACCCACAAAATGTCATTGAATTTTCAAGAAAAGCTATCAATTGGGATTTGAGAAGAACTTGTTGATGGATGGCATGACCTCTGGGACCTGAGTGCGAAGAAACTTGCGAAGTCCATGCTGCGCATATCTCTCTCCCTCTTCAAAGTTCTCGAGCACTCCTGCAGTTCTGTTTGCTTTGGTGACCCTGTCAGTGAATTCAAAATTGAATCAGTTCTTCTTCAACATTCACAAGAACAAGTCATGCATTACTTATATAAGGCTATATTTGTTTGGACAAAAATCCAAAAGAGAAAAGTCCATTTTAGTATGCAAGTATCCCTCGTATCACTATCAGTATTGAATCTGAATGTACTTTTACATAAAAGAAACAACTATTCTAAAATTAATTCTCTAGCATCAAGTGTTAAGGCCATGTATCAATGGAGGACTTGGAAATTCATCGCCTCCTTTATAGTCACTTCAAAGTGATGGACATGGAAGTTATAGATTCCATTCATACACAGAACATTATATATCATAATGAACCTATATATGCCGTAAAAGTCTCCAAAGTAGACCAAAAACTACATATAAATGCACATATACTTCATGTTTCTAATATGATGAACATGAACACAGATATTCTTTTATTTGTCCCTCATAAACTGTTGGAAACAAGCAAACTCCAAGAAAGATTGTTCAGACAAAATCATGATAACACAAGCCACATAACAATTCACCCAAATTCATAGCCATGTTGTCATATTGACAGAAGAATAAATCAAAACATAAGAAAGGATTAGTATTGTTATAAAGTTTGCCCTTCTTGGGTATATAAGTTCTTAAGCAGACACAATCACAATTACATGTTCAATGATATAGTCAAATCTAATGGAACGCAACAAAAAAAGGACAATAAGGGGAAGGAATTGAAAACACACCTCACTTCAGGGTTGGTGGAAATGTTGCGTATCAATTGCATTCCACAGATACCAACAGCCAAACCAACTGTCGCAAAGAGAGGGTAAACCTATACACAAAAACATATATCAGTTCATTAGATAAAGATATGAATATACATAAAAGCTGCACTATATAATGCATTGAGAAACAAAATCATCCCCAACAATCAATCAATGCTCAAATGCAATTAAATGGCTCCATTGAATACCTTTGACAATGATCGAAGATTTGATCAAAAGAAAAGAAAAAAAAATTTTAGAAACGGATTTTTTTTTTCTTCTCAAACAACTTTTCAAAAAAAATAAAGTCGTTTTGTTGACTTTTTAACACAAAAAAAATTAAAAACTAAAATCTGAAACCAAAAGCTAAATTTTAAAAGCACTCATCTGGAATCGCTTATCTGAAAACTAATTTTATATAAGCAGAATCAGTTTGATAATTGGTTCCAAACGAGGCTGAGAAACAAAATCATCCCCAATCATCAATCAATACTCCTCCAATACAAATGCACATAGATGACTCTACCGAAAACCCTCGACAACGATCAAAAGACTCGATCAAAAAAAAATTGAATTTTTTCAAGAACCCAATAAAACTCTAATCTTAAATCAATCCTCCAAAGAACCAAAACAAGAACTAATAAACGACTCCACCAAAAAAACCATATTTTTTCAAGAACCCAAAATGACCCACCCCTTCAAAGCATAACAAAGTGAAGAGATGTTATACCTCAGGCCTCAACCATCTGTTCAAGCGGGAAGAAGCCATTGTTTGTTATTGATTGCAAGAGCTCTAGAGAGAGAGAAAGAGAGAGAGAGATGAGAGAGAAGAGACCTTTCAAAAGGAATTCAAAAGGCCCTCCTCAAAAAAAAAACACAGCCACAACTATGGAAGGAAAAAGCTTTGAAACGCTTCTATTTATACTTGGGCTTCTTGGCGGGCACGGAAACCGTGCCAAACCTTCCATATTGGGTGTGTGTGAATCCGCACCGTCCATTTCCAATGGTTGTGATATTGGACCTGGGAATGGACGGATATTAAATGTGGTTGACCGTTGACCCGAGATTTGTGGGATTTGCCATGGACGGTCAGAAAAGGACGGCTGTCGACCGCTCGTCAAAAGGGTTTGTGTCACGTGGCATTTTCTGCGGCGGAGGATTTCCAAATTTTGTGGAAAATTTGTTGGTGACAGTCTCCAATCTCCATGCACGATTAATTTTTTTTTAGGGATTTTTAGTTTTAAGTCTCGTATACTATCGAATTTAGCTATTAATCCCTCACTTCTTCATATTTTGTTTTTAGTCTCTGCATTTAAATGATAATTTAGGAATAAATCCCTCCTAGGGACTTATTCCTAAATTATCAAATTTATTTTTTAGTCCCTATGAGGGACTTATTCCTAAATTATCATTTAAATGCAGAGACTAAAAGTAAAATATGAAGAAGTGAGGGATCGATAGCTAAATTCAATAGTTTACGGGGACTTCAAACTAAAAATCTCTTTTTTATTATATTTATAAAATTTTTAATGATGCATGTACCTCTTCTCTTAGACAGCTATCAAGATATTCAGCATTATGGGGGTAATCTACAAGAAAAATTGTGTAATAATGTTCTTACAGCATATCCCATGAAGATCTCTAAATTAGAGATTAAAAAATTAAAAAGTGAGTTTAAAGTCTCACTATTCATTTATCAACTCCAACTACAATTTTTATTTTCATCTCTATTCTATTTTATATATTATTTTTTCATAAAACTTGAATTTGTAACATCTCTATTATTTTTTTATATAGTATACATAATTATGAAATATTAAGAAATTAAAAATATATTTAAATTAATATTATCAGTTCATGACAATGTATTCAATTTACCTGTTATTCAAAAAATTAAGATCTATATCCAAAAAAACTATATCTGGATATAGAATAAATGATATTTTAGTATATAAGTGCAAATAATAATTAATAAAAATAAAATCAATATTGATGTTAATGAAAAATAAAAAAAACATTTGGAAACACCTAACTTTTCCTAAAGGTCATACGACCCCCTGAAAACACTTATGTAAATCCAAATAACCCTTTGAATTAAATTTTTCGTTGACAAATATGGACTTTAAAAAAAACCAGGGGATTAGATAGATTTAAAGGGGTTATTTTGATTTTTTTTCTTTTCTTAAACATATGTTAAACATATTCAATATTAAACTCATTTAAATTATATCGATGATATTTATTCAATGATACTAATTTTATGAAAATTAAAATTGTGTATAAGAAGTTACACATATTTTAAAAATATATATATATATATAAAAAAATGAAGCCTCCATATTCATTCATGTCGAGGGCGGAACCAGGAATAGATTGGGCCGGGCTGTATCCTCCATATTCATTCATGTACCCTTAGAACTCCAACTAAAAAGCCCAGCCCAACCCATCCTACATAACTCATGCCCAAATACTTAAACATTAATTAGCCCAAAAGACCCAACCATTAATCATATCAAATAATGATAAAAAATAATAATTTGTGATTTAAACCTAAAAACATCTCCTCCTCCCACAATTTCTACTGCGCGTTGACGGCAATCACAAAAGTCATACAATATTTGAAAAAATTTATTCTCAAAGATTTCACTAAGCAAAAGATGTATACTTTGATAATTCAATTACAACATTATGAGCTTGATGTACCTCGTCATCCAGATTTTAACATGTCCACTATTTCTGAATTATATCGAAGATTAGTTGAAACAAGATAGTCAAAGGTCTCTACTTTAATTGATAAGTTGATTCATCTTATATTGACTCTTCTTGTTTTTTTTTTGCAATTACTGAACGTGCATTTTCAGTTATGAAACTTATTAAAATAATATTTCTCACGAAGATGGATGGTGATTTTCTTGCAGATTCTATGATTATTTACATTGAAAAAGAATTTGATAAAAATATTGACTCAAATTTGATAATAGATGATTTCTATTTTCTGAAGGATCATCAGACACAATTTCAGTAATGTGTTTTCTAGAAGAAAAAAACCCTAATCTTTTGTCTGATTTTAAATTTTTACGTGTGTATGTTAAAGTTGATTAGAAATGACTTTTGAACTGGTTTAGTTTATATTAAATTCAAGTTGTTTATTAGATTTTGAATGTTAGCCTCGCCATGTAAAATTCTGGTTCCATCCCTGATTCATGTGATTAAACAAGTATGGGCGCGGATATCGGCACCCCACATAGTAAGAAACCCACCCCTTAAAAAAATTTAAAAAAAAATTGTGTAATGTAGCAGTAGAAGTAAACCCACCCCGAGGTCAGCAATCCCTCTGGCGACAGTGCTGAATGTCGCCAGAGGTTTCGGCGAGTGTACCAACCCAGGTCGATATGTCCTCTAACGATGGTGGTGAAGTGTGGTCGTCCAAAGGCCCAACGAGCTAAAGTAAGAGAGTCAATTCACATTTTTACAAGTTTCAAACCAAATAGACAAATTTTACATTTAAACACATATAACAGACAGTCATAACAGCATTTAAAACACATCAAAATATGATGTTAACATTTATAACACATTAAAATACGATGTTAGCATTTCATAACGAATCATTCATATACTACACTACAAAATACATGTTCAAATTATTATTATTTTTTTTTAATAAAGGAGTAATTGTTTTTATTAGATATGTTATTTATTTTTATTTATGAAAAAATCAATATAGTCACATGAATAGTTGTTAAATTTGAACATTTATTTTGTTGTATAGTCACATGAATGGTTGGTTATGGAATGTGAACGTCATATTTTGATGTGTTTTAAATGCTGCTATGACTGTCTGTTATATGTGTTTAAATGTGAAATTTATCTATTCGGTTTGAAACTTGTAAAAATATGAATTTATTCTCTCTTACTTTAGCTCGCCGGGCCTTCGGGCGACCACACTTCACCACCGTCGCCAGAGGGCATGTCGACTTGGGTTGGTACACTCGCTGAAACCTCTGGCAACCATCATTCAGCACCGTCGCCAAAGGGATTGCCGACCTCGAGGTGGGTTTACTCCTACTGCTACAGTACATATTATTTTTTAATTTTTTTAAAGGGTGGGTTTCTTGCTATGTGGGGTACCGATTTTCGCACCCAACAAGTATATATTTGATTAAATTATAATACATTAAATTTATAGTGAATTTATTTGAATATATATTTTATTTTATTTGTAATTATATATAGTTTATTAGAAAATGTATAAGGAGATATATAATTCAATATGAATTATTGTCGGGCTCTAAGAGCTCATTTGAAAACGGGTTTGAGCCACTTTTAGGTTTGCAAGAAGCTATTTTTTCCAAACCTATTTTCAAATAGAAGAATTGGAATTAAAAGCTGCAGATAGATTTATGTAGAAAAAATACTCAAAACTTAAGTTTTTTAGATGCTGTGGAGAGACAGTTTTCTACAAAATCATATTTAAACCCAATTTTTACCTAAAATTAGTTTTACGATCATATAACCAAACGCAAAGTAAGTCAAGTTTTATTCATGTAAAAGAATACATATACATTTACCTTGATATTATCTGTTATTATTGAAAGTTTTCTTTCACATGTACATTGTTGAGTTTATGCATCAGCTGGATGCAAAGGGGGATTTCTCACTCTTGACGAGGTTGGATCTTATACCCGTGTACTGTTATTTTCATTATTTTAATGATATATATATACTCTTTAATCCAACAAATATATATATATATATATATATATATATACATACATATATGGGAGCCGATTAGGTGCGGTTTACGGTCGGTGCGGTGCGCGATCACGGGCCGTCGATCACGGGTCCATCGCATCGGACGGTCGGGTGCGATTCACTTCGACCGTTGGATGCGATGGACCCGCGATCGGACGGTCCACGTCGTAAACCGCACCGACCGCATACCGCACGTAATCGCGACTATATATATATATATATATATATATATTCCTCCTATGATTATGTAAGCAAGTAATCTTTTCTCTTTTCGCGGTATTAGAAAACTCATTTGAAAAATATGATTTTGCATAAAATAATTTAATAATAATCCATTTATTAAAAAAATTATTTTTTTATTTTTTGTATTAAAGATTGAAACAATATTTAATTATATATATTTTTTGAGAGTCATCTGAAAACAAGTTTGTGTTTTTCGATACCTACGAAATCAAAAGCTACTTTACGTGGTTGTGGAGTCCGGGTCTACTCAGGTTTGAGTTTATTCAGTACTATCAGTATCGAACTCCACAATCTATGAATCAAAACGCACAGCCAATAGTTGAGTATATGTGTCACTCTCCTATTAAATACTAATGGTGTTAGAATAAACGGGTCGGACACCCATGATGGGCTGACCCGCCCGGCCCATTTAATTAGTGAAATGGATGGGATGTGACAATTATTTATGAACAGTCACATCCCTGGACATCTCTCGATTCCTTCTTTAAACCTTAATCACATTCGATGATCACATATAACTTGCAGACCAAAAAGCCTACACACAAAAAAACAAAGAGAGGGCTCTTGAGTTGTGAAAATCATTGAGAAATCCAAACAGATTTTGTGATTCCTCAAGACTTGTGAAGCAATGATTCATCTTCAAGAAGGGATCTCATTTCCACTGCGAAGAACAAGAGGTAACCCGAATCTTGATCTATATGTTTCTTCATTGGTATCAGAGCCAATAAAAATGTTTTGTGCTTTGAATTATTAGAATACATTCATACCTAGAGATTCACTGTTCTTTATGATTATACATGATATACACCTTGAGGACCATCAATGGTATCTTCTGCTACATGCGTTATTAAATGCTTAAATTTCATGTGTCTGTAGCCCTATATGTATGCAAATGATCTGGAACATTTCATGTTTTTACATGCACCACAGTATGAGAAACAATTACATACTCGCTTTCAGCCCGAGACGTATTATCATGTATATATTTTTATACACAATTTTTGGTGATATAAAACATATGTCAGTTTGTTCTACTCATCAATATGATTCTTTTAATATATAGTAGGCCCTATATGGTTTTGAAATGGGAGAGAAAATCGATGCCCTAGTTTTGGGTCATATTGTCTTTGAGGCTTCTTTTCTCTCTCTATGACGAGTTTCATTGTTAAATGTTCATGTATTTGAAAATTACTCATTGAGATCTTTCTAACCATATAAAGAACTCTTGAAATGGATAACAAAATATTTTGATGAAAAAAATTAAAAAATAAATAAATGGTATTGTTTCTTCTCTGTGTCGAGTGGTTGATGAAGGCATGCATGTGCGGTCACATGCACATCCTTCTTGCACGTGCGGCCACGTGCATTACCATAAAAAAATCATATTGACATGTATCATTTTGTTTATATTTTATGATACAATAATAAATCATTTAGTATATATTTATGCATGTTATGCGTAACTGTAGTAATGACATTCTTTTCTATTTATCATTGATAGAGATATGGATTGGAATATTGATTGGAATCCTGATCACGATGGTTTTTACACATTGCGTTATGGCTACACTGAGTGCAAAATGAATCCAGAGAAACATACAATGCAAGAACATATCGATCATTTCAATGATATGCATCGAGAACTATATTTGAGTCATGATATATTTTTCACATCAGAGTTTAGGAGCAATGTTCTCCTTAACTCATTGCCCGATTTGTATAAACTAGTTGTTGAAGACATTAGAAGTAGACTTCAGTTATCCAACTACTCGGGCATTGTCAAAGAGCTTCAACTAGAAGGAGGGCGCCAAATTTGTAGAGGAATTTGGTGATATGTTATATTGTCTCAATTTTCGAATCTCAGGAACGCAAGGCAAATAGGCCTTGGAGCAGACATGGAAAGACTATCACTCAATGGAGTTCCTGTTTCAAGGATCGAACGTCATGTAATTAAATTGTTGAATGATATATAAATTTATAAGTGCATGCTATTCTATGTTCATGTTGCACTTTATTGTTAAATCTAACTCATATTGTGATAGTGTTCTTTATATGATTGAATTACAATCAAGTGGGAGTAATTGGGTTACTAGTTTTATTGATTTACTCACTTGAAAAATGTTAGGCGCATATTGACTAAGTAATGATGATATCATACTTGTTGCATAGGAAATGATTGTGAGCAATGCGAGCTTTCGATTTTGTGTCATGTATCGAATTGTCATTGACTTAGCAAATTTGCTGCAACCAATAGTATGTGTGTTTAGTAAATATTAATTTTTGCATTGTTATGTTTATATGTTGTAGCGAGTATGACTTCTGCATTCAAAAACATTATAGCTGATCTGAACAAGGAAGAGAAACTGAACGGAGATAATTTTGATATTTGGCATCGAAATGTTCAGTATATTCTCGAAGAACAAGAAGTTCTAGAAACCCTTAACCAAACCCTGATAGAACCTGAAAATGGAAACTCAGCACAACATAGAAGAGATCTGGAGGCTTTCCAAATATGGAAAAGAAAGAATAGCATTGCTCGCATTACGTTGTTGAGTTGTATGCAAGATTATCTCATGTGTGAGTTTGAGAAATATGATGCAGCTCAGGAAATGTGGTTTGTCCTAAAAGAAAATTTTGGAATGGCTTTAGCCACCAGAATTCGACAACTCACTATCAAATTTGAAACTTATGTGAAATGCCAACATCACACCATGAAACAACATTTAAGGTAAATGTCAAACATGATAAGAGAGCTAAATTATGCCGGCCATATTCTCACTGATGAATAGAAGGTTCATGCAGTCATTCGATCTCTTCCTCAAAATTGAGAACACATAAAAGTAAACATGACGGACAATGAAAATATCAAAACTTTCATTGATATTGCGCGTCATGGAGAGTTGGAGGTTGAGCGCCTAGAGGCTACTAAGACTGCAAATCAGGCTTATGTCACTGAGACAAGTTCCAACAAAGCTTCGGACTCTAAACGAAAGGGAAATGGGAAATGGGAGGTCATTCAACTCTGGAAAGAATAAAAAAGGGATAGTTCCATAAGGTAAAGGTAAGAAACATGAAATCAACCAGCGCAAGAGAGGGAAGTGCGGTGGTGGAAAGGACAAGAGTGAGATGAAATGCTACAACTGTGGCATTCTAGGTCATTTTGCTCATGAGTGCATTGAGCCTAAGAAGGCAAGGTACTTTCTCACTCTACTCATTTCAGTTATGTTTCTAGCAGTGTGTTGCTCATTGAATCTCATCCTCTGTGGTCTTTAGGCTTAGGAGCCACCAACCACATAGCTAGAGACAGAGGAGCATTCGTAGAGTATCGTCGTATCCCAGTGGGAGCAAGGTGGATTTATGTAGGAAACAATTCCAGAGTAGAAGTTAAAGGAATTGGCACCTGCAAGTTGGAGTTGCGTGGTGGGCATACATTAATCCTACATGATATCCTTATGCACCAGAGATACGACAAAACTTAGTATCTGTAGTGATCCTTCTAAGTTTGGGTTTCAGTATGAATTTTAATGTCAGTGGTGTAAACTTATATTTAGACAAAACTTATTATGGTTCTGGTTATTTTCTAGATGGTTTTATTGTTCTGGAAACATAACAAAATAATGTGAACAATGATTGTTGTTTTTTCTTTAATTGCATCATCTAGTAATAAAATGTTGGATGTAAATATGTGGCATGCTAGATTTGGATACATTGGATAAGATAGAATGAATAGATTTGCTAAAGAATGAATGTTAGATTCACTTGCTAAGGTTGATTTACCTGTTTGTGAATATTGTCTGGCTGGAAAAACAACGAAAAATCATTCGGAAAGGCTATTAGAGCTAACTCTCCATTGCAATTAATTCATTCTGACATTTGTGGCCCAATGAATGTAAGGGCGAGGCACGGTGCCTCCTATTTCATCACATTTATTGACCATATGAACTTTGGGCAGGAAGAAAACCAGACCTAAGTAATTTGTAACCATGGGGGGTCCGCAGCTTACGTTCATGATTCCTCACACAAGTATGGGAAACTTGAACCGAGAGGAAAGAAATCAATATTTATCAGATATTCTAAAGGGCATGTGTTCATAAGTGAACAAGCTAATGGAAGTTTTATTGAATTTGAATCATGAGATGCTACAATCTTAGAGAATGAATTTTCTAACAAAAGTGAAGCTAATCAGGATCTAATCTTGTATGAATCGAAAGATCAAGAAGATAATGTTACTCCAAATTTAATGGGTGAGATGAATGATGATTTGTCTCAAATTTCTGAACCTAGTGGGAGTAATATAGCAATCGATAATTTAGCTTCACAAGAGGGTCAATTGCGTAAAAGTACTAGTACAAGTATTCCTCGATGACGATTTGAGATTGAGGGAGAGGCTTTTATGATTACTCCACAAGATGAGAATGAACCAAGAACTGTAGAAGCATTTTCGTCCACTGCCAAAGAAAATTGGTTTAAGACAATGGAAGATGAAATGGAGTCTATGAGAATACACCATGTATGGGACTTGGTTGATCTTTCACCTTGACGTAAAGATATTGGAAACAAATAGGTTCTCAAAATTAAACATAAGGTGAATGGATCCATAGAAAGATACAAAGCACGTTTAGTGGCTAAGGGTTAAACTCAATAAGAGGGAATAGACTATGAGGAAACTTTCTCTTCTATGGCGAGGTTTGCCTACATACGTTTAATCTTGGCTATTGTTGCACATTTGGATTTGGAATTACCCCAAATAGATGTAAAGATAACTTTTCTCAATGTAGAATTGGATGGGAAAATTTATATGCAACAACCTATACGTTTTGTTGCAAAGCGCCAGGAGCGCAAAATTTGTAAACTCCAAAGATCGATATATGGCCTCAAGCAATCATCCAGACAATGGTATTTAAGGATTCACCGACCCTTAACATCTTATGAATTTGAGATGATAAATGAAGACCATTGTGTATATGTCAAGCATTTAGAAGGAAATTTCGTAATTTTATTATTATATGTGGACGATATCCTTTTGACTGAAAATAATAAAGAATTCATTGTCGCCATTAAAGAATTGTTATTTTCTCATTTTGAAATGGTGGACATGAATGATGCAACTTTTATAGTTGGTGTGAAGATATACAGAGATCGTTCAAAAAGGTTTCTTGCTTTATCACATAAAACATACATCAAAAAAGTTCTTAAACGATTCAACATGCAAGATTGTAAATCTGTTGATACACCAAGTACAAAAAATGAGATCCTTAGTAGAGAAATGTGTTCAAAGACCCCAAAAGAAAAAGAAAAAATGGCCAAAATAACATATTCAAGTGCAATTGGAAGTTTGATGTACGCAATGATGTGTACACGCCCTGCCAAGTGTTATGTCGTTGGCTTAGTCAGTCGCTATCAATCAGACCCCAGACAAGCACATTGGAAAGCTGTGAAGATGATTATGAGATATCTCAAAGGAAAGACAAATTTATGTCCTTTTTATCAAGGACAAGATTTGCGCCTATTAGGATATTCAGATGTTGATTGAGGTGGAGATCTAGATGAACGCAAATCTACATCTGGATATTGTTTCTTACTAAATAATGGCGCTATTTAATGGAGTAGTAAGAAACAGTCATGTATTGCTTTATCAACAATGGAAACAGAATTTATAGCATGCTCGGCTACAGTGCAAGTAGCAATTTAGCTTAGAAGGTTTCTACAACATTTACAAATTGTTATTAGTGCATCGAAATCAGTGACAATATATTGTGATAGTCAAGCCGTCATTGCCTATACAAAGGATCCCAAATGTCATATAAAAACAAAGCATATAGACACCAAATATAATTTTGTGAGAGAAATTATAGCGCAAAAAGATGTTGTAATACAGCATATCTCTACGTACCAGATGACAGTTGATCCTTTGACTAAATCAATCCCTAGAGATGTCTTTTGGAGTCATGTTAAGACTCTAGGGTTGCGTAGATTGTAATAAAATGTTATATGTTGACATGTATTTTTTTTATGAAGTATATGATTTTCACTTCTTATGCGAATTTATCATAAACACACATTTTTTCTAAGTATGTCGTCAGGTAATGATCGGCTTTCTCATACAAGCGGTCACCTCAGGCGTTATGGAGAGTGAGCTGAGATGAGACATAGTGCGCTCGTGGCACTGAGGAAGTAAGCAAGTGCATATTGAAGAAATTGTCACCTTGATTGGAGTCAAGATGAGATCTTTTATATATATATATACATATTAAGGATCGAGCATGATTTGTCGCACAATCATGTTGACCTGAGAAGATAACCGAATGCGAGATTTTTTTCTTAACGCTTAGTATAGCGGGCTAAAAGAGATCTCAGGCTAGGTATATGTAATTATATCTGAGCTAAGATCCGTATGATGATGTATTTTAAAAAACGATGACATACGCTCCCTTTTTTTAAAAGGAGAAAATCACCATGACATGTGATTCATACCACATGTGTTTCAATTACGACCAATAAAGGAAGTGAGTGAATGAATCTCCACTTCACTGTATGAGTTCCTTTTTTGAGACAATAAAAGCCTCAATTGATGCCCTTAGTAACTTTCGACAATATTGTAGTGACGGATGAATGCAGCTACTTTAGTGTGTTATATATGGTTATGTGTGATTCGACCTAAAAGAACATGACTAAGAAAGCGATTTATCTGAAGCTAAGAGATAGTTTTGTGGAAGGAAGATATATTGTGTTTTACTTCTGAAATGTATATCCACAGGTCGACCAGTTATGTTCATTTATTGAATTTGAATATAATTGTGGATACATAATGTCGTCAAAGTTAGGTACACCTCTTAAAGGGATTAGAGGTATTTAGACTGATGGAACAAATATATCTGGGGCATCGCGAGACATTAAGAATTGCAAATTGGATAGGGTTGTAGCTGCTATGTTATTCTTAACAGGTGCATAGCAAATTTAGCTCCCACATATGCTCGCAGGTCGCACGACTCATTTGCCCGTATGAGTTTTTTTGTTTTATTTGTGTGTCAAAAACAAAGGAAGGAATCATGTTAGTTCCATCATGGGTGAGTGGGAGATGTTAGAATAAACGCATCGGACACCTATGATGGGCTGACCCGCCTGGCCCATTTAATTAGTGAAATAGATAGGATGTGACAGTTATTTATGAACAGTCACATCCCTTGGCATCTCTCGATTCCTCTTTAAACCTTGATCACATTCGATGATCACATATAACTAACAGACCAAAAAGCCTACACACAAGAAAACAAAGAGAGAGCTCTTGAGTTGTGAAAACCATTGAGTAGTCCAAATAGATTTTGTGATTCCTCAAGACTTATGAAGCATTGATTCATCTTCAAGAAGAGATCCCATTTTCGCTGCGAAGAACAAGAGGTAACCTGAATCTTGATCTGTATGTTTCTTCAAATGGTGCTAACCAAACTCAAGCATGATTGGATCCAATGGGAGAGTAACACCTATATCCAACAATTGGTTCTTGCAGTTCGATTCATAGACTGTGTAGTTCGGTATTGATAGTACTGATCAAACTCAAACATGATTGGATCCGAACACGTAGTTGTGTGTGGATGTTTCTTCTTTAATGATTCCATTTGTAGATATCTTCTGGTGTGATCTATGTAGATCCCCAATATGAAGTGCTACTACTTTCGAGATTGTGTAGCTTTTTAACAAGACAAAAACCTTGAATCACCAAAAAAAGAAAAGGAGATGGCCCACATATGCATTCAAAGTTCTATGATTTTGAATTGAAAAATAGGACATTCAAATTGATGCACTTTATTTTTAGAACCATGACCAATGATTTTTATGTATTCACCATGAAATGCCCCAATTGTTTCATGGATTTTTTTTCCCATTCAAATCTCATTGTCTCTAGAAATGCGAGGCTGTCATGAATTAGTCTTTAAAATGATCTAAAACTGAATTCAAATTGTATTGTCTCTTTTTGTAGATCATTGTTTTTTGATCGCCCATTCCAACTTGAATTTTCATTTTCAAATCACTTTTACTCCATGTTACACACAACTTATATGGACCTAAAAATTATGTGGAAATAGAGGTGAATTATATATTTTTTTATTTGGTTCCTATTTTTCCATAATATAGCATATATTGAGGCTGTTGAGGGGCTTCACCAGAATTTTTGAAAATTACTCTTTAATAAGAATATTCTTGTTATATTTTTATCAATTAATTATTTTTAAAATTTTTTTTTTTTTCATTTTTGTTAAAAACTAAGACCATAAACTGTCTCATGATAGAGACGCAGAGTTTTAATACGTTTAAAATGTGAGAAAAACGCTACTACCAAACTAGAAACACACACAACTTTTCCATTTGGATTAGAAGTGACATTTCATCACGTCTATCAACGCAAATGTGCTCTCCACATAGTCCCATATGGGACAAGTTCATTATGAACATTTAAAAATGAGTTTGAATTAAATTTAATCCTATCACCAAGAAATTATATATATTACATTATATATATTTATATTTATATTTAGTTTAAAAAGACAACGTTCCAAGTGGCTGTCTCAATCCCAAGTTCAACTTTGCACTGCTGACGTGTCCAAATATCCAGCCAGAAGTCCATTTTCGTAATTTCAACGAAAACCTTGGGCCCCAATTCGACGGCCCGCAAGGCCGCAATGAATCACAGAAACCAGAACCCTCTAGAACAGTAGAACCTAGACATGACCCAAAACCGTAATTAAATCCAATTCCAGTGGCATATCAGACCACCCACTCCCCAACAATCAATCTCGTCCATCCAACCTTCACGGGTTCTCCGCGTCCCAACCGCCACGTGTCCTCACACGTGCCGCTTCGACCACAGATATCAGTAACCCGAGACGCGGCACATCGTAACACAAGCAGTTCGACCTAGTTGGAAGAACATCAGGCCCCGGTAGAGCTATTAAACCGCTGTTTTGACGATCCACCGATTCTCTCGTTTGTTCCGCCAATACCCTTGGTAATGCCGCCTACCTCCTCTACGTTTACACCTCACTCACTTTGCACCTCCACATCGAACGGTGATAAATATTCCTTTCTTCATAAATCGTAAATTTTGAACTCCTTATTATCACCGCGGCGTATCATAACATAAGCACCTCTCTATAAGACACCCCAAACGTCTCACCCACTCTCGATTTTATACTCTCTCTCTATCGAATTTCCATTTTGCCCTTCAAACCCTCGCATTCTCTCTTCGTTCGCAATGGGTAGGATCCGTAATTTTTCACTCTCTTCTTCGTCTTCGAGAGCTGAATCTGATCTTCTGCGTTTGTTTTTGTGGTTTTTTCAGCAGGAAAGAAGATCAAGATCGGAATCAATGGTGAGGATTCGATCAGTCGAAGCTAGGGTTTCCGATATGGGGATTTGTTGATCTGATCTGGTTCGTTGTGTGGTTTTTTATAGGGTTCGGAAGGATCGGACGTCTTGTGGCCAGGGTCGCCCTTCAGAGGGACGATGTCGAGCTCGTCGCCGTCAACGACCCCTTCATCACCACCGATTACATGGTATGTGATGTGAAAAGCTTCTGTAAATGTTTTGATCGGACGGTTTTTGATGGATCGGCGCATGCTAGGTTTTGCGAGTGCTTGTTTTGAGTGTGATCTTTTTTTGATGGACTCGATGGCTTCCTTTCTGATGGATCTGCTTCTGATTGAATTTTTTTAAGAACCCTGTTTTTTAAATTTTTTATTTTTATTTTTACCTTGAAGTAATACTCTGCTTGGTTTATGAGAATTTTAGTGAAAACAAAATCTGAAGAAATTGAGATTTTTTGTATAAAAAATGAAGTTTATTTTTTTTCCTGTTAATTATGAATTTTTAATTAATAAAATAAAAATTTACCTCAAAATTAGATGAAAATTGCCTGCAAATAATATTGCTTGGTTTAATATAATTTTAGCAAAAAAAAAGCCTGAAAGAGATTTTTTTGTATAAAATTGATTTTTTTTTTGTCCATTTGTTAATTATGAAATTTTCATTAATAAATAATAAAAAAAATTTACCTCAAAATTGCTTGGTTTAAGATAATTTTAGCGAAAACAAAGTAAGAAGAAGTTGGGATTTTTGTATAAAAAATGAAGTTTATTTTTTTATTTTTTTGCTGATTATGAATTTTTTAATTTAATAAAATAAAATATTTATCTCAGAATTAGATTAAAATTGCTTGCAGTGGTTTGAGAAATATTACGCAAAGAATCACGGGGGCCATGTAGGTGGAGCAGAACAAGTTTATGGTTTACTGCAATTGTTGTTAGATGTTACACACAGACTTTAAATTATTGTGCGCTACCTACATGTCATCCGTGGTGCTTCACGTAGATGTTTCTCCGTGTTCATCAGTCTGGAACCGTGATTGATGTGTGTTGTATTCTGCTTTTATGTTTTTGTATTGGTTGCTGACTTGTAGATTTATTTTTGGAATTTCTCTCTGTTTGATATCGTGTGGGGATAATGTTTTAAGACATATTTGATTAGTGTGCCCTGTTTTGGTGGCATTGCAACTCCTTCTAAGGTCTAGGTTTGATGGGTTAAGCCTAAAATGGGCTGTGACTCAAAATCCTGTCCATCGATTTGGTGGACTATCTTTTTCTGTAGTTCTGTGAGTGTCAGTACTGTTGATTCTTGTTTAGATGCTGATATATTGGCATTTGGGCCTTTTACAGACATACATGTTCAAGTATGATACGGTTCACGGCCAGTGGAAGCACCACGACATTAAGGTGAAGGACGGCAAGACCCTTCTCTTTGGCGAGAAGACAGTCGCTGTTTATGGAGTTAGGTGTGTTTTTCTGACAAATTAAGCTTTTTGGATTCCTTAATTGGTTTATTTGAAGTTTTTTTATATATATATGATTGAGAATTTTGCAGGAACCCTGAGGAGATTCCGTGGTCAGAGACGGGTGCTGAGTTCGTTGTGGAGTCGACTGGTGTTTTCACCGATAAGGACAAAGCTGCCGCTCATCTTAAGGTGGGTGTTATGGTTATTAATTTCCTTTTTGGCATTGTTCAATGGTATGGAATTTAATTATTGTTAGTGTGAATTGTCATCATGCGATTGGAATGAACTTGCACAAAATGTTTCATGGTCAATATTATCTTCCATCGCATGCTAGTGTTTTTAATAAAGGGATATAGGCACAAATATTTTGGTATGTCATGTGAGAGTAGCTGTTTTAGAATTTAATCTTAAGCATTTTTGCATGTTATTGATTTTTAGAATTTCATCTAAGCCATGATGCTGTTTTTTGAGAATATGTTATTATGTTGAAGTGAACTATGGTAGAAGTGAACCTTTTAGATTTTGTTGGATGTATCCATGTGTTGAACTATGTATATAAGCAATCCACTTCAGCTAATATTTGTAGAGAATGTTCTCTTACTCTTTTTGTGTGCGCGTGTGCAGGGTGGTGCCAAGAAAGTGGTTATCTCAGCCCCCAGCAAGGATGCTCCCATGTTTGTTATGGGTGTGAATGAACATGAGTACAAGTCGAGCCTCAACATTGTATCCAATGCCAGTTGCACTACAAACTGTCTGGCTCCCCTGGCCAAGGTATAGCTTGCCATTAGCTGCCATCCTTTCATGGAGTAATCTATCCTCAAAAGTGAGTAATTTTACTGAAGAACAATTTGGCTATGTTTTATTGTTAGGTGATCAATGACAGGTTTGGTATTGTTGAGGGTTTGATGACTACGGTTCATGCCATGACCGGTATGAGTTTCATCCATTATTATACTTTACATTTTGGATGTCTTTTTTTTAAAAAAAAAATTCTGGGTGACTTGACATCCACCTTATGATTGTTATCTGGTACAGCCACCCAGAAAACTGTTGATGGGCCATCCAGCAAGGACTGGAGAGGTGGAAGGGCTGCGAGCTTCAACATCATCCCCAGCAGCACTGGTGCTGCTAAGGTACTTTCTGATAAGATTTTTGCACATTGGTCTCTTATTCTTAGCCGTGTTTGAAGTTAAATTTTTGGTATACGTGTTTGAAGTTAAATTGGTCCTAGATGGGGTCAAGCTTTTCTCAAAATTCTTTTTCATGCCAATTAAATATGTTTTTTCCTTTTGCTTTCCTATTGATGCATTTGTTTATGCCTTTTTAGTATTTTTTCCCCATCAGATTTTCATTGAGGTTGAATAGAATTTGTGGATGAAGCTTCACTAAAATTTTATACTCCAAATATATCTCCCTGTTACCAACATTTCTTCTCTTTCTTTAAAAGTGGGTTCTATAGAGCAGCAGCCAATTTTGTATTTAAAGAGGGGTTCTATAGTGAATTTGGTGCATGATTCCATTGTATCCATATGGCTTGCTTATATGACATTCGTTTTCTTGGTTGTGTGAAGGCTGTTGGGAAAGTGTTGCCATCCCTTAATGGAAAGCTGACTGGGATGGCCTTCCGTGTCCCCACCGTTGATGTCTCAGTTGTGGATCTCACTGTCAGGCTTGAGAAGGCGGCCTCCTACGACCAGATTAAGGCTGCCATCAAGTAAGTAGAAAGATGCATGCCTACATATTGATAATAACAACTAATTGCTCCTTATATTCTTTGATTAGTTTAAATAACATTGTTTGGGAATATATGTTCTTTGTTTATTTTAACAATGAATGAATATGTCATCTCACATTCTCACCAAAGTTGTATGCATCATAATCATGGTGGAAAATATTATAAACAAAGCTCATCGCATGCTTCATTAGTTTTGTTTTAGTTGGTGCTGAAAGGGATACCTGCTTATTCATTGTTCCCTTTCCATTCATGCAGTATTCTTTATTATCCATCTATATATGTAAAGTTAATTCATTGGTGGGCCTTTTTTGCAAATTCAGGGAGGAGTCTGAGGGAAAGCTGAAGGGCATCTTGGGTTACACCGAAGATGACCTCGTCTCCACCGACTTCCTTGGCGATAGCAGGTAAGTTGCTGACAATATAGTGTGTGTCATCACGTCGTGCACCCAAAACTTAGGGTAAACATCATATCATGTTCTCAGGTCAAGCATCTTCGATGCCAAGGCCGGGATTGCCCTCAACGACAAATTTGTGAAGCTCGTGTCATGGTACGACAACGAATGGGGCTACAGGTATTTAATCACAATCTTTACCGTATAAGATCTCTTCATCGTCTTCACAGATTTGATTGAATGGTTGAATCATGCTCTATTCTGCTCTCTCTCTCTCTTTCGCAGCTCACGTGTGATCGACTTGATCGTCCACATGGCCAAGTCCGCCTAAGTTTTTCGTCGTCTGGTTCAGTCTCTCTGCTTGGAAGGTCTAGAAAAGAAGTCATGGTGGTGTTTGCTGGGGAAAAATAAATAAAGGGATTATCATCCCCCCATGTTTTTGAAGTATTTGTTGTTTTTTTGTTTATTCCACCGGATCTTTTAATGGGGTTTTGCGAATGTTCCCCTCTACATATTTTGCTGAGAGCGAGCCTTTTTGTAGGGTTTTTTTTATTATTTTAAAAATCTTAGATCTGTTTTAAATTAAGTTAAAAAGGGAAAGGCTCAGGGTGTGTATTGTGTTTCTGCCTCTTTTTTACTTTCTAGTGATCCTCTTTGCCTATTATATGTTGTGGTTGGTGCTGTCTGTGGTGTAGTGGTCTGTGAGAACTAGCCCTTTGTGAAGGGTATGTGCCCCCAGTTTGGTAACTACCATCCAAAATAAATTTTCATTTCCATCGTCTTATATGTACATTAATGAGGGATTCCAAAATTAATGAGGGATTCCAAACCTAATTTTTAAAATTGTATTTGATGGGAGAATGGGAATGGACACAAAATTGTCACTTGTTTTCGCCCGTTTGGGGTGAAGAATAAAGGGTGGATAGGGGAGAATACAGTAGAATAAGCCCCTGTTTGTTTGATAAGAATAAACCTGGATAGTTATGTCTGGATAAGTTAGGATAAGGCCTGATAACTATTCTAAGAAAATGGTGGAATTGTTTATCAGGGCTTATCTATGCCAATGAATAAAAATATCCTTATCTGTCATTTTAAAATATTTATCTCACTTAACACTCTGCACACATTTCAAAAACTGTCACATCTATCATATCACACTCATATCTCTTATACTTATTCCCAAACACAAATAATTTATGCAGGGTATAATTGTCATTTAAAAAATCATAAACTCTTATCCATCTCTTATCTACCACTTATTCTTATTTTATTCAAGGTGAACCAAACAACAAAAAGATAAATTACGTTTTCTAATGAGAATAACAGAAAAGACAACCAAACAAAAATTTACTTATTCAGCATGGATTGTTATCTATCCCAATATAGCTATCAAAGGCAAATAATCTTATGTCACACCCCAAACGGGCCATAATATCTTAAAGCCGATGATATGACAAACGTTTTTATCTAAGATGATTGTAAAGTTTTTATCTAAGATGGTGAAGTCGTAATTTTGTGGGTGTGTTAATTTTTTAAGAAACACCTTCTAAATGTTCATTCATTCATCTATGCCCAAAAAAATTGTTAGGCACAGTGGTAATTTTACCTATCGATTAATTTTGCAAGGAACATTTTCCAATTATGCATTCATTCATCAATACCCAAAAAAAAATCAAACGTCTCCTCTGCTTCCTCATATGTAACTCTTTCTAATAATGTGGATTTGAAATCATGGTAATTTAAATTTTAAGGACTGTGATTTGGTATTTAAGATAATTAAATTTAAGTGATATATAATGCTATAATATGTATCAAAGTTAAATTCTTTTAGTCTTTGTTTGGATAACGGAATTGAGTTATTCTGGATAGATAACTATGCCAGTATAGATAACAAATCTACATGAATAAGAGATTTTCTGTTTGGTTGTATTTTTTTATTCTAATTGGAAAACGTAAAAATAAAGGTTGAATTGTTTGATTGATAAAGAATAAAATATAAATAAAGTGTAAAAAAGTTGATTTGACATGTAAGCCATTTAATGTATAAAAGGTGTTGATAGGTGATTTGATGTGATAATATGTAAAAAATTGATTTGACATGTGGGTCTATGGGAATATATAACCTGAGTATAGCTTATCCTAGGGTTACTTAGAATTGTTATACTCTTTTATACTTGTTTAAACTGGCTTAGTAATACCAAGTTATACCCTGCAAACAAACAATCATTTTCCTTATCCATTCTTATACTACCCTTATACTACCCTTATACTCGTTTATTCCATTTCCCAAACGGGGGTTTAGAATAGAGACCTTAATAATTTTTATCGATTTATTTTTAAATTTTTTGTTACACCTTCTTTATTAAAGCATTTGCATTGCAATTTATTTTTCTTCTGAATATTACAATATCGATTTATTATACTTAGAAATCAAGCTTATAAAATCATTCTGATATTACTTGGTAAAAATTCTATTTTGTTAACCTATAAGTCCAAGATAACATGTATGTATACACTTTCTTAATATGACTTATAAATTATGATGTTTTTTCACAATTTAGTCTTTATTGTAAAAAATAACGTCATTTGGCTATACTTTGTACATTGACACTTTGATATCATTATATGTTTTGAAGTCAAAAAATATAAACTTCATTTGTCATTTGGAAATACATTTTATTAACTCGCATGAATGCGCGTACCGTAAAACTAGTATATATCTCCTCGACTGACTTCAGCTGTGCTTCTCTTCGGTGGACAAGTTCTTGGGTCGACTTCAAGAGAGCTTCATGCCTCATCACATCCAAGCTCCGCTCACCGAGTACCTGCCAAATGACATAATTCTGAAAGCAAATGGTTATTACATTGAAGGAGCTTCGAAACAGAAGTTGAACACTTACATTGTAAAAGCTCCAGCCTAGCCGGATGAAAAGCGCCTCTGTCATAGCCCGACAAGCACTGTCCAAGTCGCCCTCGAGAAGACAACCCCTAAGTTGGGTGCTGGCAAACTCTTTGCTGGCACGATCAAAAAGAGGACCTCCTGAAGAATTACTAGGACCTGAGTGTCGCTCACCTCGAGCAGTTTGCAACGGCAGGTTCGATACCTGCGATGGCAAAATTTGATGGACCCCATCACAAGCCCTATGAGATAGTAAAATTGAAATACCTATAATACCCCCTCCCCAATTAATCATTTTAGTATTCCATAACCGCCTCATTAATCCCAATGTAGCTATGATCTGTGATATCTTTTCCATTTTTGAATATTTGTTTTCAATGAGTCGTTCAAAACATTTACATTGTCCATTTCTATTTCTGAATGATCGGGGGATGGGAAAACAAATATCAATTTCATTTTTAATTCAGATCTGGTATGTGTATATGTGGTGAATTCTCGATTTTATTTTTATGTGCAATCTAATTTTGGTGCAATTAGAAATTGAACATTCAGATTAGGTTTTTTGGATCTCAAAGTTACTACATTTTGCGATATTTTAGTTTTCAAATTCAGATAGATCAGTGGATTTGAAAACAAACATTGAATTTTATTTTTATTTCAATTCGATCAGTGGAGAATAGAAGAATTTTAATTCATTTAGTTTTTTTTTACCAGTTTATGGTGCAAACAATGACGATCCATTCAAACTGGTCATTTTTCAATCTGAATACAATATTTTGATTTTGATTTTGATTTTTCGTCATTCCTTTGAATCATTTTTAATCCTTCAATCTGAATTCGTGTGGATTCGGAAGACGTATAGTCATGTTTAATTTTGAAACTGGCCTACTATTGAAATTCTTATATGTGAGTTAATGTTTAGAGCTAATTAATTAATAATTATTATTAATAATAACTGATTGCATTTGACAATGTGTTTGGGGTTCCCATGGGTTTGATTTTTTTCCTCGGATATGTATGACTTGATAATTCCTTTTTTCATTGGTATTTTTTTTTGTGTATATCTGATTTATTAGTTGAGGATTTGGTTCATGCATGACTGAAAATAATAATTATTTTTTCAACAATTTTCATGGGATACAATCTCATCTCCCTGGTCTTTAGATTTTCTTTAAAATTCAAAAACAAATGTTTTTTCCTATGATACATATGATTTGTAATTTCTTTTTGTTGGTTTTTTTTTGTGTATTTGATATATATTAGTTGTATGTATTTGTATCAAAAGTGTGAGCCACATATTTAATTGAATACGCATATTATTACATCATTCAAATTTAAAATCGAACAAATGTATGCAAATAAGGTTCATGCATGTGTTGGAATAATAGTTACAATTTAATGTCATGCGATTAAATACCTGTGATTTGTGAATGAATTGTAATGGGATTGAAGAGGTCAAATGGTTAAATGGATTTTTTTTTGTTAAGAGCCTTTTATATATTATAAAATATAGATATAGATAATAATATATATCAAAATTAGATTCTAACTATTTCATCTGATGTTGGGGTTGAGTTGGATGATTTTTTTATTTTTTGCTAATACTAAGGAAAATACATGATTTGTTGATATAAAGATCCCAATGAATTTTTTTTTTGTTGTTGCTAGGGTGGCCAACGATTCGTATACATGCCCGATATTTATTTTATAAGCATCCCCTTATCCTGATAATATAATATTATGATATCCCATTTTAATTATAAGTTAATAAATATATTAATCTAATTTCAGTTGATATATATAAAAATATTCAAATACATATAATTTATGTAAATTATTAATAGGGAGCTGCTACCTGGGCCCCATAAATTAAGCCCCATTTGTGAGCCCCAATATGTGGCACTCTCCTATTGGTTCCCTATTTGACTTTTTCTAACCACCAAAATGACAATGACAAGACTGCCCTTTTTATAATTTTAAAAATTAGTTCTAACTAACTAATATCCTCATTAAACTTTGTAACTAAATCCCACAAAAGGTGGCACCAGACATAACATATTTTGAAAAAAATCTGAAACACGTCTAGTGAAAAAAAAAACATTAATCACATATTATCAATTAAGATACAATAATGTATATGAAAATCCAAATAAACAAATATGGTTTGCATGAAACTGCACAGAAAATTCACAAAAAGTTTTCAAAATGCCAACAATAAGCAATTAAATATTAATCAACTATACATTAATCAAATCCATAAAAATAAAAATAACAACTTTCAAAAAATGAGTTGCAATTCAAATTCAGATACAGGTGTATCTGAATTTGAATTGACAAACATCTTAAAAAAAGGGCTAGAATTCAAATTCAGATACAGGTGTATCTGAAATTTGAAATAACAAATACACATTCCATACAAGTGAATGTGCATTGTATTTGAAAATCTTGAATCTGAATAAATCGAATAATGCTGATACAAAGCTAAAAAATATGATAAATGACACATTATGCATAATTATTCACAAACACACAATCATAAATGATTGTACATATCAAACTTGGTACACAACAATACATGTAAATCAAGATACACGTCATGTATCTGAATTTAAAATGAAATTCATATTCAAAACATGTATACGATGATTCAAATGAATGACGAAAAATTAAAATCAAAATCAAAATAATATATTTAGATCGAAAAAGAACTAGCCTGAATGGATCGTCATTGTTTGCACCAAAAACTGGTTACAAACAAAACTAAATGAATCAAAACTCTTCTCTTCTTCATTGATTAAACTAAAACAAAAATAAAAACAAATGGAATCCCCCAAAACAGAGAATCGACTTTTTTTTTCTTCTGTTCTTCTAATCAATCTAAACCAATTAATGTATTCAATATACACAATTGCTTTCAATTAAATTAATTGTTTCCATAAAAAACAAAATTATGGTTTTACTTCCACTAATTAAGGGGACGGTTACGATATGGGGATCGGTTATGATATATGAGATAAAAAAGGTGAATATAACATAAAAGGGTATTTTGGAGAATTCAGTCTTGCCACCTCATGGGGTTTAGAATGGGGTCTACCAATTGGAGCCCAAAAATCATTATTGTTATTAATATGATTTTATGATGTGTGTGTGTAGAGTATATTCTAATAGTATATTATATTTTGAATATCCTTTCATTTTATATGCATCCTCTTATTCTGATAATATTATGATATCTAATTTTAATTATAAATTTAAAAATATATTAATCTAATTTCAATCGATGATATATATTTAAAATATTCAAATACATATAATTTATGTAAATTATTCATGTGATTTTATGATATATATATAAAAGATATGATGAAATGCATGCATTTTGGAATAAATTATGAATGGATTAAAATGATATGAATAGATATATGATGAAATGTATGCATTGGAATAAATTATGAATGACACTAAAATTATGTGAATAGATTTTCATGGGATTGAATAGAATTATAGGGGTAAAATGGTTAAATGGTTGTGATCAAAGTGGTGTAAATGGATTATAATGGGATTAAATGGATTGATAAGGATAAAATGGTCAAAAGATAGTTTTTTAGATTAAAAGACTTTTATATATTAGTATATAGATGAATCATATACTCTATTAAATTGTATGAATGCATTTATATAAAATACGAAAAATTTCTACTAAAGCATATATCTCATTAATGTAAGTATATATTTTAGTGATTTTCTATCGATGTGACTGAAAAAAAAACTCTATAACACTCAACCCTATACCATACCCACCCAAATTGACCTAGCCACGGGCTATCATGGGTTTATATCGGGCCAGATCACCCATCCCATGACCCGACTCAAAGAAATAATGAAGCCCAACTTCAACTCGTTCACTCTCTCCTTTTTGGCCCGGCCCATCTTCCAAGTCGGTGCAAAAACAAAAGGGTGCCTCTAATTGCACCCCTCAAATTGGATGCACACCCCTCATAAACGGATAGAGTATAAAAGATCTATTTATAATCGGATCATGTGCACACCCCATTTTTTATGTCGACAATGCTAGTGTCGCGGAGTTCAAAAAACTGAACCTGTGGCATCTAAATCCTTCGTGATCTATTAGTGTCGATATTTGGTATTTATGTCGATGGTGATTGTATCGATTGTGTCGCGAGGTTCAAAAAATAAAACCCATAGCATCTGAAACATGCGCGACAATAGTAGTGTCGATATTTTATATTTATGTCGACATATCTTGTGTCACGAATATCATAGAATTGAACCCATAACATCTTTAACATGTTTGGTAGTGTTGATGTATAGGGTAATCAACGACATCACTTATGTCGAATGTGATTATTTAAGAGACTTGAGTGTGTTAAGAAAAATAAAAAACAAAGGGATGCAATCTATTCAACCACCAAATATCCACAACAACCCATTTATTCTGCTTCAACCTCACTTGATACTTGATAAAAAAAAATGAATATGTCCTTGCATTTATGAAGTAAAAAATGCTATATATCTGGGTGTGCTGATAGAGTTTGTTGATGAAAATGCTATATATCAACAGTGCCACTGTTAACGTAAATACCAAATATCGACACTGGTAGTATTAATACCTTTAAAAATAAATTTCTGGGCGTAACGACATAATAATTGTCGACATAGTAAAATTATCTCGACAATTTCAGTATCATCGAGGTTGTCTGAATGTTTATTCAATTTTTTTGTGACCGTCAACAATAGAAGTATCGACATATGTGATATGTCTTGACACTGTCAGTGTCATTACTAGAGTAGGAAATCCTTTTTAAATTTTCTGAGTGGTTCAAACATTTAAACATGAATCAAATCCTAAACAACAATCACTCTTCTCATCACAATAGGTGGTTTAACAAAAATAACACATTCATACAAGAGAGGTCATGGGATGTTGACGGAGAGGGAGAGCACGAGATGAGACGTCGATGAAAAAGAGAGCATGAGATGAGATGTCAACGGAGAAAAGAGCACGAGATGTCGACGGAGAGGAAGAGCACAAGACGACGAGTATCGTCGAAGGGAGAGCACCAGATGGCTTTGATTGGACAGTGAGAGAGAGCATAGAACAACTTGTGATGAGGGGAGGTGTGAAGAAGAAAACTAGGATTTTCCCAATGCCTTCAAAAGGTTGGTGCGCTCAAAAACCAATACAGGGGGTGTTTAAAAATGGGACCGGATCCGGTCAGTGCTCGATTTCGATCAGTTCGGTCAGTATCGAACTGCACTACGTGCAAATCGAACTGCACCACTTATAAATCGAACTGCACAACCAATTGTTGGATATATTTTTTACTCTCTTATTGGATTCAATCAACTATTGGAAAAAATATGAATTCCTAAGTATCATCAGTATCCAATAAAAGAGTGAAAAATATACCCAACAATTTATTGTGCAGTTCAATTTATAAGTGATGCAGTTCGATTTGAACGTGATACAGTTCGATACTGACCAAACTGGCCGAACTTTGCACTGACCGGATCCGGTCTCTTAAAAATATGATGGATTTTGTTGGGTCTGTAAATATAAGGGTGTGCACCATAATTTGAGGGGTGCAATTAGAGGCACCCAAAACAAAACCCTAGATCCCCTCCGTCTCCATTGGTGAACCGTTCGAGCTCAGAAGACAAACTATTCATTTGAATCGATCGATCGATCGATCGGTCAATCGATCTGTAGCTTAAACCGAGCAATTCCTATCTAAGGTCAGCTTGGATCTCGCGTTTCTCTTTTGGATATTTTTGAAGGAATGACGATTTTGAATTCTCTGATCTTGTTTTATTCTTCGGTTTTCTTTTCTTATTGGGATCCATTTGGTTTGATATCTTTTGTTGCTCTATTGATTCATGAAAATGGTTTCTGTGAAAAAGGGCGCACCTTTCGTTCTTTCTTTTCTTTTCTTTTTTTTTTCCTGAATTTCCCTTTTTTTAATATATTTTTTTCCCCATCTATCTCTTATTAATCATGGACACATTGAATTTCCAATTGATTTTTTTTTTTGAAAATGGAATCTTTTATGATTTTTTTGGTTTTGTGAATTAATCTTATCATCTCTTCTGATCACGCTTTGATAAGATTATTTTTATTGAATTCTGTTCATCTGGGTTTCTCCCCCTTTTTTAAAAACATATTGGAACATGTTTTTCTTCGTCTGCAGGGTGGTTTCCCATACTTGATTGATGCTTTCCCTAAGATATTTTTAGTAATGTAAATATGTTTTTAAGCTTTGATGAGATTTTTATTGATGTTTTTTTTTTCCATTTGGGTTTCTCTGTCTGTTTTTTTTTTTGGAATTCTGTGTTGTTGTTGTTTTGTATATAGATTATTGATCCGTCTAAATCTTTTTGTGTTATGTACATAACAGTCTCTCTCACTTTTATGGAATTGGGTTGTAAATTATTTTTTGTGCTGGAAATTTTTTTTCCCGCTGTTATTGTGCTGAAATTAGTACTTCTATTTTGCTGTGATTGTGATGAAATGCCATTTTAAATATATGTATGTATTATTATATTATGATTTATTTTAGAGAAGTTGTTGATTAATCCTCGCTTAATCCGCATTTGGTCGATTAATCTCGAGACGGTCGCTGACTGCCTGAATAGAGAGAATATGCGATTTATCCTTCAGTCATTAGTTAGCTAAAGTCACAAGAAACCATAGAAGCACTGCAAATCTTCAATTCAATCTATCCCCAGCTTAATTTTTTTGGCTGCTTGAACAAGTTCTTTTGTCCCTTTCATGTCTGTGTTTGGCTTTGTATTGAATTTGACCATAGAATTCCCAAAGCATACATATATTCTGAAGCTTTTGCATGGAATTCCAATTACAATCCTAATTTCTAGCGGGTTTACGTTTCATTTAAATTTCTGTTTTTAATAAAAGAATATATTCTGTTTTTTTAAAATATATTCAATTAGTAGCGGTATATACTTCAAATTTTTTTGTGAAAATGTGCATAATTTTATTACATGAACGAAGTATATGCCTTAAAAATTAAAATATGTAAAGACTGTAATAGAGGCTGCAACATAAGATTGTGTGCAACATGATTCATTTTTGAAATCACCAAGAAAATATTTTTACCAAAAAGTAATAAAAAATCCTATCATGTGTGTAAGCCTGTCAATTATCTGAAAAAACACCTGTATTCAAATCGAATCCATCCGTATAAATATTGGTAGAATTTTAAATTAGTTTTAAATATTGATATTTATTGTGGACCATTGGATCAAATCCAATGGCTCATAACTTTTATCTTACCTTAAAGACAATAGGGACTAGGGTTTTAAAGTCTTTCACTCTCCGCTCCCAAATCTCTGCCATCACCATCCCCATTCCTCACAGCCCTACCCACCCACAACGCCTCCACCACCTTCCCAACAATCTTGATTGGAAGATCAGATTCTTCATCCTGAAGGCATCGGAGGTCCTCTTCATCCGCGTTGATCTTCCTCCTCCTCTCTCCCTCCACTCCATCTATGGAGAAGGCTTTGATGCGTTGCTGACGGGTTGTCTTCTCCACCATCTCCTCCTCCAGCAGCAGCGAAGTTGGAGGTTATTG
Organism: Acorus calamus; assembly: GCA_030737845.1. Lineage (NCBI taxonomy): Eukaryota > Viridiplantae > Streptophyta > Magnoliopsida > Acorales > Acoraceae > Acorus > Acorus calamus. The sequence continues at coordinate 2,811,819 of CM060873.1, read as the reverse complement.
CTCTTTGTTTTGGGCTTAGTTTTGTAGGTTAGACAAACTCAACCAATTCCTCGATCTGGACTGTGAACAAACTTTGATTAGGTAAACAGTGGAGATATCAAATTGAAAGTGTGATCATCTAATATATATGTATGCAAATTGTTTTCTTTTTAACTTATCTACATTTTTTATAGTTCAGTAATGAATGGATTTATTGTGTTTGTTTTTGTTTTTGGTTTTTTTTGGCAGAATTAGAATGGAATGAATGGCTTGTGAGTCAATAATTTTATGATCTGGAGTAAAATTTGTTGGATGTTTTTACATGTTTTGGATATCAGACATGAATTAGGACCTTTGATATCAGATATTTTAAGTCTTTATGTATTCATTTAACTGTTTCGGATAATTATCTGAATGAATCTGAAAGTTTGGATCGGATACAGATACCAATTTTTTTAATATCTGTCGGATACGGATACATTTTTTTTTCCGGATACGAATACGGATATAAGCAAATCCACTCTGTATCCGTACGATTGACAAGCTTACATGTGTGTGCCCATAATTTTTCAAAGGCACAAACACATTTATTTCCTTTTAATATACATAGTTTTACTATGGGAATATTCAATATGACTGGTATGTATTTCATTTTTTCTACTTTTTTTTGGGGGGGGGGGGGAGGAAAGCATTTTTTTTATTATTATAGATGGAATTTGCCCCGAACTTGAGACCCTAAATCATACCCATGTCCAGCCTGGGTTTATGTCAGGCCATATCACCCAGTCCATGGTTCGACAAAGAAATAATCAGGCTCAGTTCAGCCAGACTGGGTTGGCTGGCTAGCCCGTCGTGAAAGACCAAGTGCAATAAGCCGAAACAAAGCTTTAGTTCCCTGACTCCCCTCTGCATCCATTGGTCAACCGGTCAGGCTCACAAGAAAAATCATTTGTTCAATCATCGATCTGTGGCTTAAACCCTAATCGATCAATTCTCATCTATGATCAGCTTTGATGTCACGTTTTCCATTTAGATTTTTAAAGAAATGATGAAGTTGAATTCTCTGGTCTCTTTTTTTTGGTTTCCACTTTTTATTGGGACCCATTTGGTTTGATTAATTATGTTGTTTCTATTGATTGATGAAAGTGTCGGTGGTCGGTGAAAAAAAGTACCTTTTTCCTTCTCATTTTCTCATTTTTGAGTACTTTTTCACAATCTTGTGTAGTTTAAATTATAGAAACATTGTATTTCCAATCCTTTCAACAAAAAAAAAAATTGACTTTCCCACTTGAGGCTATGAGGAAATGTGAAATGATGTTGAATTAGGCGAATTATTGTATTGAGTGAGATGTTGTTTCTTGTTGAATTCATAATCCCTTTATATTTGACCTCTTTTTTATATAAAAAAAAATTGTGCCCTTCAGTAATTAAGCATTGAAAGAGTCGGAAGGGATCATTATATTGATTTGACAAATATTCACATTCATAAATTTTGTGTTTCCCAAGCTTTACTCATTTGTGGATGATCTGAAGTTGGGGAACATAGAGATGTACAAGTTTTTCAAATTGTTTACAAATGAATGATGAAATGAGCATAAACATGGGTTTTGGATGCTTTTGTGCCGTTTTAAACATATGGGCTATGGCTATACCAAAAGCATGAAACTTTGCTTAAAGAGTTGCATGGGGATGCAAGATTCAGTTGTTGAAGAGTTGGATAAAAACATGGTGGGGAATGTGAACATTTTTTTTATGACGAGGAACCCCAACTTTAGTTGGAAAAAACCCGGAAGCACAAAACCGCCCACAAACCCTGTGCATTAGGTAAGCCCGGGGGGATTAGAACTCAAGACCCATGGGGAGAAAACCTTCACATTCATAAATTCTGTGTTTCCCAAGCTTTACTCATTTGTGGATGATCCGAAGTTGGAGAACATAGAGATGTACGAGTTTTTCAAATTGTTTACAAATGAATGATGAAATGAGCATAAACATGGGTTTTGGATGCTTTTGTGCCGTTTTAAACATATGGGCTATGGCTCTAGCCAAAGAGCCAACCCCGTTTGGGTTGGAAAATGAACCTTGATGTGGTTTCTGGTGTTATTTGGAGTGTTTCACTTGAGACATTGTAAGATAGAAAACATTTGAGAGTTTTATAGGTCCAGATCGCCATTTATTTTGAACAAGTATGTTGATACTATTTTTTGAATATCATATTACAGCCTCCATATTTGTTGTATCTCAGGTCTTTCACTATGTCCATCCGCATTTCATTTGTGTATTGAGTGTTGTTCATTTTAGATGATCAAAATTATTCGAAACGCAAAGAACAAAATCATTCCATTTTTAATGAATGTCAAGTGGTAATATTCATGATGTAGGTACAAGAAATGTTGATGAGCTGCAGGAGATTATTGGGGCACACTACCACCATTAGGGAAGCCTTTGGGCTGTCATGGAGCAGATCTTTTGCGGCTGGTGGTGCTAAATCAAAAAAAGGTGCAAAGGGAGGTGGAAGTGCTGTCGCACCTAAGGCTTCTATGCTCAGCAAAGAAGTCAAATCCACCACAGTAGTCAGTGGCAATATCCTCAAAGACGGTGAAGATCCCAAGCTATTACCGGATTTTGAATATCCTGACTGGTTGTGGCACCTTCTCGATAAACGACTACCACTGAGTGAATTGAAGAGGAAGGATCCGAAAACCCTTCCATATGAAGACCTGAGACGTTATGCTAAGCTGGACAACCGTGCGCGAATAAAGGAAAACAACTCTATGAGGGCCAAGAACTGATCGTGAAGAAGGTACCCTTTCTTCTGTTTTTGGTGTATTTTAAACATTTGTTCGATATGTCTAGTTGTCTACTTTGTTTGTCTGTACTCCATGTTGTGATGAAGTATAATGACAAAAAACTGTGCTGTCTTTAGTTCAATCATAGTCAACATGTTTTGATCATGCTGAAAAATAATGTGAAATTATCTGTAGTGTGTGTTTCCATCGAATTTGCTTCTTGGTTTGAGACCCTTTCTATTCTTTTTTAAATACCAGTTTAAGTGTTTATCTGATTTTAACAGTCATACTTTTGTAACCTTGCAAGGGAGCCACTAAACTCTGAAAGATTGAAACTGGGATCTTTGTCATTCTATGTTCAGTGATGTGTCACGTGCCCGCTTATTTATATTAATTGTGCATCAGTTTCTTCTCTGTCTTCCTTTTTCTGTAGATGTGTGAGTCCTGCTGTTTGGGATTATAATAATGTAGGATCTATGTTCCTTGCCACTCCTCTTTCATTATCATACTTGTAACTATTGTTGTCATTACTCTTCATTTTATCGTCTAATCATAGGTGACTTTGGGGTTGTTATGGAGGAATCTTGTATTTCTTCCTCACGTGCCAGCTTGTAATTTTCAAATATACTTTTATACAGTGCATATGAATAATGTATCATCTTATGAATGTATACACACCCACATAAATGCATATACCTTTTGTGTGGCTAAAAGTAGGGTTTAGCAGAGCTCGCAAATAAATTGTTGGAAGCAAATTGAAGTTGTTTTGTCAAATGTAAACCATCGTCTTCTTCTTTTTTTGATCGTTAATAAACCATCTTTCTTTCCCATTAAACGCTCAATTTTATGGTTGTTCTCTGTGTCAATGATAACATTTTCTTCATGGTAGATGCATGACTCAGACACTTCATTATCATATAAGGAATAAGCCCTTTTGATTTTCAAGGAAAAGATGGAGCAAAATGAGAGAGTAAATGAGTATGGGTAGACAGATATGGACATCTCACCATCTTTGTTTGTAGACCATGCTTCATGTTATTGTCAATTAAAACCTTGATGAGGAACCTCCAACTGATAAGATGTATAAGAACATAAAAGGCTATCCAATTTAGGTCTTTGTTTCTAAGGAAGGTCTCCATGGAATTTCTTTTTCAAATGCACTTTCTTGATTGATTATGTCTGTCATGATACTGTTTGATTTTGCATTTGCACCACTCTTTTGTTATGTGAAGGTGTAACACTTGAGTGTAGGCCCTTTCTGTTTTTCTTCATTGCAAGGTGTCTCATTGTTTACATATTTGAAATGCTGTTGAAATCCAGAGCTTGGTAATGTTTTTGTTTTTTTTTTGGGATCTTTTGATAAGATATACCTGGGTTGGTAACAATCTATACAGAATAAATGTTTTTTGTTTTGTTTTGTTATTCTCATTGGAAAATATAAAAATTATATGTTGTTTTGGTTCACATTGGATAATTGAAGATAAGTGGTGGATAATGGTTTATAATCTTTTAATAATGGAAACTCAACCCTATATTCATTGCTTATGTTTGAGGATTTGTGTAAGCGGTGTGTGATGAATGTGGCTGATATGTTTTCAGATGTGTGTGATTGCTAAATGAAATGTTATTTTAACTAATTGGATAATTAATTTAATTCATTGTCAAACTTTGATAAGCAATACCAACACCTTGTAATGATTGTCTAGTTATCAAGACTTATCTTAAGTTATCAAACATCATTATAAGGCTTTACACTAATAAAACAAACAACTATTTTTGGCTATCAAGGCTTATGTATGATGCTATGGCTTATATATATTTATTTATTTATTAGAAAGCTTATTATCTATTTGTTGTCCAGTGCTAGAGTTAAAATCACTGTTAGGACAGCTCTGCTTCTGCACATGAAAATCAGGCTCTTCAATGGCAATAAAAGATTGGCAAGTATGGAGATTCTTTGCTCTTCTGCCCATTCAATCTCCTGTCTTTATTAATGACTCCAACCATTCAGTTTAACTTTTATGTGTGAGATTTTTGGTACCTAATATATCCAGCTTGAGATCTTCTAATTGATTACATGTTTCCAGGATAAGGTGGTGAATTACCTTTATTTTGTGATAAGTTGTGCATCTCTATGTTTACATGCATATCGTCTGTTTTGTCCCTTAGCAGATTCACTGTTACATATTTTGGTGTGTAAAAATTGTGTTCACATATAGGTACCTTTTATTTTCCACTATTTAACAATGTGAGACTAAACCATGATGTGGGTTTTTTCATTTCACCCCACCCCACATGGGCCTATCGGATACTTGACTAGCCCAACCCATCACCCCCTCAATGGATCACACGTGACTTAAATGGTTTGCAGATGATGGTGGAAAAAGATTAGAAATCTCTTATCTAATGATCATCATTTAGAGGAGGAGATCCAAAACTTTATCCATTCTTTTGATGACTTTTGATTAGGTTTGTAACTTTTGCATGCAGTCTTTTTCTAGATACTACTATTTTAGGACTTTTATTCTCATAGAGTAGAATAAAAAAATAAAGGAACCTTTTTTTTTGTGGATTAGGTTCTGATCCCAGTTAGGTATGGACTATGGAGGCATATGATGTTTATCTTTGCTTTTATGCCACCCATGTGAAGAGGTCTGTGCACATGCCCCATCAAATTTAAAAGAGTGCTTGATTAAAGTAATGGATCCCACACCCACTACACAAACACATTGATTGCTACACACACACACACACAGCTTTTCTGAACTTTGTCAATCACATGCGGTTTTAGTTTTGAGAGAGATTTTAGGACTGCCATTCCTTGTGCCTTACCCTAATACAAGTATGATGATGTATATTAAGGAGGTGCCTAAATAGTAGATAGTGACGATGGGTGCTCCGGTTAAACATATGTGAGACTGGCATATGGCACCATGATGTTAGGTTGTCTATGTAACTACATTGACAACTGATTGAGTCATTGCATTCAATCTGACATCTCACCTAGGGTGTTTTGGCGGATGCCAATACTTTGGCCTGAAATGACACCAATAGTTTGTGTTTTGTTGTATGTGAAAACGATGTTATGTATAATTGGCTAAAAGTTAGAAGATAAAAGAAAGAAAAGACGTCAATTTTTTGGAAAATGTTATGCTTAGTTTAGTCATTTCTGCGGTTTTAGTTTCTTTTCTAGATATCACATGATATGATTTTTTTAAGTACATGTCTAACGAAGTTCATACTCAAACAAATTAAATACATACATTTTTCTCTTGCACCTTGTGCTCACAAAATCCTCATCTTTTTATTCTCAAATACCATATGTATATATATTTACTGAAGAGATGAAGAAAACAGTTTCTGTTTATGGGGTTTTGATATTTACACTGAAGCATGGAAAGGGGGGTTTGATATGGGTTCTTTTTTTATTTATTTGTCCAATACATCTAGGCATGAAAGACTGACAAATGCAGAGATCTAGAGGCATTTATCTGGTTATTTACATTGAATTCTAAACCTGCATGATCTGGAATTTATAAATGCATTTGATGTTGTTTCACATGGTTTAGAGAATTCGTACCAGGAACATCCCACATAAAATGATGGCTTATACTAATGAGGATGTGGATTATTTTTTCTGCAAGATTCAATTATGTGAAATTGACATTTCTCCACTTCAAATGGGATTCTCATGTTGATGTGCAACCTAATGAAATGATTATATTCCATTGTTTTCAAAGCCACTGGATTTTTAACTTAGGGTGCGTTTAGTTGTGCGATCATAAAATTGATTATGCAGAAATCTGAGTTTTAAAACTGATTCTGCAAGAAGCTCTCTCCCTAACCAGTTTTTTCCCCCCCCCTGTAGTAAGCCAGTAAAATTGTTTGGTTGTAAGATTGCCCCATTGTAAAAGTTGCCCAAAAAAAAAAAAAAAAAAATATCCTTTACTGTTAAAAAAAAGAACAAAACAAAACAAATATGAAACTTCTCTCACATTTCTCTCAAACACATCCTCAAAGACGAAAGACAAACAACTACTACTCGGGGGTCTTAATCTTAACTTTATTTTCACTCCACGTAAACAAAAGAAAGAAAGAAAAATTTTATGTTGTCAAATGAGAATAATAAAATAAAAGCGTTTGTTATCTATCTTGATATAGTTATCAATTATAAATAACATTGCTGTAAGAATACAAGTACTTCTCCATAAAATTAATGATCACGTCATAATTTTGTTTTTTTACTAATACATTCAATCATTCTGATAGTTTTAATTCAAATCTCTAATGTCATGGTTTTATCATGTGAGTATATGCTTAATTAAAAAAAATATGATTTAATCTGTACAAGTATGTATTTAATTTTTTTGTCAAAATTTATATTTTATTAGATAAATACATATTTAAAAAAAAGTTCAAAATGCAAATGTGACGGTTAGAAATGACTTAAGTGTAACATTTTTGCCTTGTTATTGTTTTGTTCAGTATTTAAGATCTAATAGGCTTTCACAGTTTTGCGTGGGTGTTTTTGATGCCAATTCATGCTTAAGTTTCAGATGAGAATATTTACCAGAAGTTTGTTACAAGGTCACGATATTACAATATTTTTTTGAGATCTAATAAATTTATACCCCATGCCACTCCTTTCAAAAAATATTTATTTGATTGGATTTTTTATTGTAAAAACTAATAAGAACTGATATTTATGATTAGGTTTCTAAATAATCATATTTCTATTCAGATTAAAAAAAATTATGACAACAAAATTTGTAACCATGAAATCCTAGATTAAAATCTTTTTATGTGTATAAAATTATATTTTTGTTGGGCAACAAATGTTTTTTATTACCCCACCAGCATAAAAACCGGTGTTTTGCTATCGGTGGATCAAATTTGATCATCATTTTAGTGGTTGTTGGTCGTCATTTTTGTTCATGGTTTTGGAAAGATGGATTTATAATAAAGTTTATAATTTTTTTTTATTGAAAACAAAAGGTATCCTCCTTGAATCCTTCGAAAAAAAAGGGAGAATAAATCTTTTCTTAAATGAATTAGAACAATTTTTTTTACATAAGTCCCAAAAGCCAAATTGTTTTGATGTAGGTTTTTTTGTTTTCAAAAAAAAATCATTTTAACTACGTGAAAAATTATTTTTCTAATAAAATATTTTCTATAAAAATTTGAATTAATTGAAAGTATAAATACACATTTTTTTCACTTGTTTTTTGTTTAAAAGAATAAATGTAGAATATGATGGATAAACCATTTATTTGTTTACTTTTAGCCTTGTGTACTCGCCCAAAGTTGTGACAACCAATTACGGTCGCCCATATGACGACCAAATCCGGTCGAGAATAAGTAAAACACTGTTTTTTTATGGTGGGTTAGGTGAAAGACTTGGTGGGGAATGATTTTTGTTCACTTTGTGAAAAAGGTAAAAAAGTGAATCATTGTTTTGAGATGATCCACTCCACTCTTTTAGTTACTTTGTGGATATTAGAATAAGGTGGCATATTATTTTTCATTTTTTTAAAATTATTATCTTTAGCCGCATCTTCTTCATTTTTCAACCATAATTTATCCTTACTTAATTAAATAATAAAAAATTATTATTAAATTTTAAACAAAAATAACTAAAAACACCATAAAAATGACTTATTTTACTGATGTAATTAGCTATATTGTTATATCTTAAGGGCCCGTTTGGATAGATGTATAAGCTATTCTGGGGTTTATACATATTCCAGGAATTGTAGATTTTATCAATGGAATAAGAGATTTTGTGTTTGATTGTGTTTTTTGTTATTCTCATTGGAAAACGTAATAATAAAGGTTGGGGTGTTTAGTTGATGAAGAATAAGATGTGAATAAGGTGTAAACAGTTGATTTGACATGTGGGCCCCATTGATATATAAGAGGTGATGACAGGTGATTTGATGTGATGATATGTGATTTGATAGGTGAGTTTCCTTATTCCAGTGGAGAAATAACACAATTCCATGGGTGGACTTGGAATACAAATACCAGCTTATTCTCTCCTTATTCCGCATAGCTATACCCCTTTATTCCGCCTAGCCAAACACCTAATTTACCTATTCCTCCCCTATTCTACCCCTATTCCACCCTAATTCCGCTACCCAAATGGCCCCTTGTGTTTATTCACTTCTGATAGCTATATTGGAATAAATAATAATATATGTTGAATAAATGAATTTTTATTTGATTGACTTTTCTGTTATTTTAATTGAAAATGTAAAAATGACATTTTTATTGTTTGGTTCACATTGGATAAAATAATGATAAATGATGGATAAAAATTTATGATTTTTTAAATGACAACTATACCCTTGAATAAGTGTGAGAGATATGTGACTAATTTGATAAATGTGACAATATTTGAAATGTGTATGTTAGAGACTGTTATGTGAGAATTTTTTTTAAAATAACATAAAAAAATATTTTTATTCATTAACATAAATAAACTCTTATTAACAATTTCAGCATTTTCATAAAATACTTATTAAACCCTATCTTAACTTATCCAAACACAGCAATAAAGATTTGTCTAAAAAAACAAACGGTGAATATAAGGTATTCTCCGGTACTCACCTTTATTTTCTTTTAATTGTCCACCACAAATGGGGGTTAAGATTGTATATATTTTTTTTATAATAAAAAAAGTGTAATATACAAATGAAGCTACAACAGAAAACTTGACATCATTTTGCTTTGCTTTGAAACCCAAACAACAAGACAACGCATTCTATTCCATTGTAGCCAAATCAGAGTCTTTCACTTGTTAATTCTCCACCAGAAACCGGCGTAAATCGTTTATGCTATGTTCCAGTGGAGAATAATCGTATTCATCCCCCCGTGACACTGATCTCTAGGCACGCGGCCGATGCCTCGAGATTCGGGGGGGTTGAAAAAAAAAGAGTTCTAAAAAACAATCCCACATGCCTTCTCTGACACTTGCCAGAATTTACATCTGTTGCTATCATCTCCATCTGTCTTCTCTACATCTCCATTATTGAACCCACATCAAATGTGCACTGTATATGAGTGAAAGCCTTCCCCAACCAGTTCTGAAGCTACCCATGAAAGGTTTGCTTTCCTTTTTTTGCACTCTTTCTTCTGGTTCAACTCACATGGGTGTCTCTTGATTGGGTTTCCTTTATTTTAAGTTTTTAACATCAAATGTAGTGCTAGTGCTTGATTCACTTCTCTACTTTTCTGATATTCTGTATATTCATATATACAGTGTTGTGAGGACTCTTTGTTTGCATTTGCTTCACTTTCTTGACTTAGATCTTTATGTCAGACCTTCACATGGCCTTTTCTTGCTTCAAAATCTGATCTTTTTCACTCCCCACCAATCTAACTCTTCTGGGTACCAAACAAATTCCACTCTACATCATTATATTCAAATGGGTATTTTTTGTTTGATCTTCTAGTCCATCCCACTCAATTGGGTCTAGTTCAAATCCCTCTCTTGGTCACTCTTTCTCTCTTGACTTGGATGTTTGGGTCCTGCTTGTTTAATGTTCTAGTTCATCCCACTCAATTGGGTCTTGTTCAAATCCACATCTTGGTCACTCTTTCTCTATTTATAATGGACTCTTCTTACTTCCCTCTGCGGTGGGAGAGCACCGGAGACCAGTGGTGGTACGCCTCCCCGATCGATTGGGCGGCCGCCAACGGGCATTATGACCTTGTCCGGGAGCTCCTCCACCTGGACACAAACCTCTTGATCAAGCTCACTTCCCTCCGCCGCATACGCCGCCTCGAAACCGTTTGGGACGATGACTCCCGCTTCGCAGGTGTTGCAAGGTGTCGATCTTCGATTGCTCGGAGCCTTCTCCATGAATGCGAAACTCGGGATGGAAGGAACTCCCTCATTCGCGCGGGCTATGGCGGGTGGCTCCTCTACACAGCTGTCTCGGCCGGGGATGTGGAGTTCACGAGGAGTTGCTTGGGAGGGACCCTCTTCTTGTGTTTGGGGAGGGGGAGTATGGGGTGACTGATATATTCTACGCTGCGGCGAGGAGTAGGGATTCGGAGGTTTTTAGGTTGATATTTGATTATGCAGTCTCGCCGAGGAGTCAGTCTTCAAATGGCGCGAATTCGGAGTTTCGGTGGGAGATGTTGAATAGAGCGGTTTATGCGGCTGCGAGAGGGGGGAATGTGGAGATGGTGAGGGAGTTTCTCAAGGAATGCTCGAATGTATTGGAATGTCGAGATGTGAATGGCTCCACTCTATTGCATGCCGCGGCAGGGAGAGGGCAGGTTGAGGTGAGACTTTTTTTACATTGATGATGTGCACACACACACACACATTTTACATATTTCATTTCAATTGAGTTTTGTTTCCTTGAAATTACATTGGTTTGCATTCAAACATGTAGGATGCATTACTCATCCAGCCTATATTAATATAATTATTTGGAGTCATGCAGCCTGGACTCGCTCCACTAATTCGGCATAAGAATCACTGAAGGAAATTTACTAGACTACTCTGGCTGGCCCTTGGAATGAATTGTGATATTTATCTATAGACCCATCTCCCCATTGATATTCAAGATTTTGTTTCTTTTGCAACTAAAATGGCCACGAAGTTGATGGATTTTATATGATGTTGATGTTGCAAATTAAATTAAATTACAAGAAAGCCATTGGGGTTATGGAGTTAATCTTTCATTTCAATAGATAATGACGTTTGTTTGAACTAGAACAGATAATTTCCTCACTATATTCAAGCCACAATGGATAAAAATATTGAATATGTGGAGATGTGTGGGTCTAACATTCTGAATGTGCGCCTCTCGATGAAGATATGCATACACTGTGCATGTTTTCTTTCTCATGCCCAGCACATCTTCGTTTCCAGGATTTGGGAACTCAATTGAATATTGATGCCCGTCCAAAAACATTTTAAGTCTTTCTTCATTGCTTGATTAAAGTTTGTAAAATCCTCAAGTTCAATCTTATATATCACCTGTAAAACTGCAAATTTTAAAGCGTACTGGTTTTGTTTTGCAGAAAATATACCCCCATAACATTATGATGTCATTACATTATGTTTTAGTGTATTGGTGCTTAATTAAATAAACCATGCATGTTTACTTCTTTTTGTGTAAATTATTTTTTATTTATTTAGCCTATTTGATGCTATGCTTATGACTTGACAAAACTCACGGTTGATCTAGTATGTTCTACTTGGCTTTACTTGATCCTTTCAATTGTTCAATGCAGGTGGTTAAAGACTTGGTAGCATCTTATGATATAGTCACTTCCAAAGATGGTCAAGGGAACACAGCACTGCACATAGCAGCTTATCGGGGACATTTACCTGTCATCGAAGCCTTAATCTTTGCATGTCCCTCATGCGCGTCACTAGTAAATTACAATGGTGATACTTTCCTTCATATGGCAGTGGCTGGTTTCAGAACTCCTGGTTTCCGAAGACTTGATCGGCAAATGGAGCTCATGAGGCAATTGATCTCCGGGAAGATTGTAGACATTCGAGATATAATCAACATCAGAAACAACGATGGAAGGACCCCCCTTCACATGGCTGTTATAGGAAACATCCACTCCAACCTTGTTGAACTCTTAATGACTGTACCATCGATTAACCTTAACATCCGCGATTCCGACGGAATGACACCATTAGACCTGCTCAGCCAACACCCACGATCCGCTTCATCTGAACTATTGATAAAACGGCTGATCTTCGCTGGAGGGATTGCAAATTTGAAGGACCGGAGAACAAGATCCGCGATTGTTTCTCACTTGAAAACACAAGGCATTGGAAGTAGCCCTGGTACTTCCTTCAAGATCAACGATGCAGAGATCTTCTTGTGCACGGGGATTGAAAAAGTCTCGGATGTGATGCCCGATCGAGGGAGTGCAAGGCCGAGTTCATGCTCAAGTACTAGTCAGAGTGATATCATCCACATTGAGCCTGTCAACGGAAACCATAGCTATTACTCCAGCAAGAAGAAACCGAGTTCTGTTAATTATGCTGCGAGGCGTCTAAAGTGCCTCCTCAGATGGCCACATCAGAAGGGAAAGATACAAGAAGAACTAAAGAGGTTGGCGGATGACAGTTCATCTGTGTCTGTTAAGAAAATGAGTAATCTTGATGACACCCCAACTCCTCTTCGACAGAGATTCTCGAAGCCATGTTCGCTTCCCAACAACAAAAGGACACTTTCTGTTAGAAACTCACTGCCAAGCCCCTCGACGAAGAAGAAATTCGCGGCAGGTCTTATGCATGGTGTGATTCAGGCGATGCCACATTTGGTTCCTTCAGCGCGCTCTCCCTCCACTTCCTTCTCGAAGTCTTCTTCTGTCTCGTCACCTCCTTCAGAGAAACAGAAAGTGGTTTTCTCAGAAATTGAAAATTCAAGTTCATTAGTTAATAATGATGGGTCAGTGAACATGTCTCGGAAGTCGAGCGCATCAAATGGTAGTAGGCTTGTGAACAATTACTTCTGTTTTGGAGCTCAAGGCCTTTCTGTGGAGGATCCAATTAGTGGGCAGAGATTCACTCGGAACTACAAGCGTTCGGTACTTTCAGCTGCTTAATCAGTTGATAAAGATTGTGTGTTGGACATGAAGGTTGATTGAGGTGTGTTTTTCATGCTTTTGACTTGATAGCTCGCACTGGTTTGTTGGATCTTTTGTGTGTTCATATGGCGTGTCACGTGTGTTTGTAGGTTCAATAAATTATAATAGCTGTTTGTCTTAACCATATTTGAAGTACCAATGATGAATGTCTAATCCATAAATGTGTGAATGTACTGTGGTGTCTTTGATCTATTGAGGCGTTTATTTATAACATCTACCATATTTGCGTAGAAGATTCCATGGAGATCTGAATCTGTGCATTCTGTGTGCTACCATGATTTAATCTATTTAGTATGCCTTTTGAATCCTTGATATGCACTTATATGTCTAGTACTCTTGTTGGCGGTTACGTTGTGAAAATTTTATATGATCACATATTCATGTTGATTACTCCTATCAAATTTTGCCTTGTATGAAGAGAATACTGGATTGTTATATTTTTATGTTCATTATGTACTTGTCCCTCATGTTTTTTTGGGTAAGTTTAGAAATTTGCACTATATCCAAAAAAATGAATGTGCACGAGGGGGTTTCCTTAAAAATCACTGAGGAAGGAAAACCAAATAGCATGCTATTCGGATGCATCCCCTTAGTGACCTTGTAGAGGTTGTTACAATGGGTTCCGTAGATAATATTTAAGGTTCATAATATAAAAGTAGGATGTTTTTCCATTACTTAATGTAAAGACATCCCCAAGAAATGGAATGAGGATTTCCTCTTACAATAAGAAAAGAAAAGAAAAGGAAGAAGAAAATAGAAACAATGAAAACAAATTGAAGGGTCATATTAACCTTCCATACATAATATGCCTCACCCAGTTACAATTAAAAAACACCCCTTCCCCACTTCCTCTAGTACTCTACACCCAAAAATCTTTTGGCTTCAAGAGAGTGGATGGGTTACTGATCTGTACACTGTTTGGGGGGAGTTTCAGCTAGTGCTCTGTGAGAACATCTTTCAGAGGATGAATGTGGCATCCAATTTCGCAAAGGACCTCTGTTTTCCTTTCATCTGGAAAGTCCCTTTTTAGCAGGCTTGGGCAGGAGTTGTGATATTAATCTAGGATACCTTTGAAAACAGAGCTTTTCACTTGAAACAGCTTTTAAAATTAGCTAATTGGGAAGTTTACTTTTGTTAGATTCCTGAAATCTGTTTTTGATAACTAAAAGATGTTTTTCGTTTGTTTCAAAAGTTGTTACCACTCGAGGCGTTTCAAAGTGAGTTTGGATTAAGAATGATTTTTGCAAAAGCAAAATCTCCAAAACCTGCTCAAAACCATTTCCAGACACTGCCTAAGGTATATGGAAGAAGAATTAACCTTTGTTCTTCTATGTTCTGAAAGACACCGAGGTTCCTTTATTGCCAGATACTCCAGATTGTTGTGGTGAAAATATATGTTGTGATATTAGTCCCTCATATTACATATTACTGAGCTTCTTTATTCAGTCACGGTCAAAATAAAATAATAATAATAAACAAAAAAAAAAAAAGAAGGCTTACATCTCTTTTTTTCAGCCACTCTGGTAATAATCCCTAACATCAATGACACCATATATTGAATTAACTGTTCCATCCAATGATGCTGCTCAATGATTTCTCAACTTTGGATTCTTATGTAAGGTGTTGAAACATGAAAAATAATTACGATGAATCTCATCTTTTTTAGGAGAACGAGGCATGGATAAAATATACATTGAAAAAATAATTAAGTTAATCTTTGAGTCCTGTTTGGGTAGTGATATAAGCTATTCCAAGTCTTTTTTTTGTTAGTGTTTTTTGTTATTTTTATTGGGAATTGTAATAATGAAGTTTTTGTTATTTGATTGATTATAAATAAGTTGTTGATAAAAGATAAATAAGATGTGAATAAGGAATTATAAAAGTGAAAAAATGATTAAACATTTGATTCTCCTGATTTATAAAAAATGATACAAGTGATTTGATATGTTGACCCTTTGATACTAGTGGAATAAATTGAGTAGAATAATACAATTATAGGAGAACCTGAATTATTAATACCAATTTATTCTCATCTATTTTGGTATCTTTATAGTTAATACTCACCTACTCATTGCAAACAAACACGTCTTAGCCTTATTCACCCCCATTCTCCACCTATTCCGCTACCCAAATAGGGTCTAAGAAGGTGGATAAGGGAAGAATAAGCCTAATCCTATTTTTTTTGTTTAATATGAATAAACTGTAATAATTATATAAGCAAATCCCAATAATCATACTTGGGGAGGCAGATATAGTTTTTTTTTTTATGTTTATCTTCCCAAAACTATAACTATATTCTAACGAAACAAACACCAATGACAAATTTATCCATACAAAGAAAGGAATAACAATTTTATGTGTGGATAAGCTATCTGTGAACCAAACGGGTACAAGTTGGAACATTTGACTACAACAATGGGTTGTTTAGTTTTTGTCCTTTTGGACCCCTAAAACGCAAGCCCAGTTTAGATTTGGGCCGAGGCCGAGGTCTTCTCATATATCTGGCATGGGCTACAAACTATATAATTATAAGAAGAGCTAATGAAAGGTTTGGAGTTGAAAATTTTTAGTCAGGTTTTCTGCAAGAATCTTCCCTTTCTAAAATCCTCAGTTATTTATTTTGTTAAGAAAAGTGTACAATTACAACTCAAAATAAAAACAGATTCTTTCAAGATCTGTTTTACAAGAGAGTTGAAAATTGAGGATTGTCTGAAATTTTTCTTCTGCAAAATCAAATTCACCCTAAAATTAACTCCAAACACTACTCTCAAGTTATGCTCATCTTAGGCAGTTCAGTATAGCCAAACATCTCTTACTCCGTTTGGGGTGGAGAATAAACCATGGATAGGGGAGAATACAGTAGAATAGCCCCCAAACAGCTGTTTGTTTGACCAAAATAAACTTTGATAGTTATGTCTGGATAAGCTAGAATAAGGCCTGATAACTATTCTCAGAAAATGCTAGAATTGCTTATCATGGCTTATCTATACCAATGGATAAAAATACCCTTATCAGTCATTTTAAAAAATTCATCTTACCTAACACTCTCTGCACACATTCCAAAAACTATCACATCTATCATATCACACACACATCTCTCATACTTATTCCCAAACACAAATAATTTATGCAGGGGTATAATTGTCATTTAAAAAGTCATAAACTTTTATCCATCTCTTATCTACCACTTATCCTTACTTTATTCAAGGTGAACCAAACAACAAAAAGATCAATTTTACGTTTCCCAATGAGAATAACAGAAAAAAACAACCAAACAAAAATTTACCTATTCAGCATGGATTGTTATCTATCCCAGTATAGCTATCAAGGGCAAATAATCTTATGTCACACCCCAAACGGGCATTAGTTTCTTATTCAAAGGCTACAAGAATAGTAAAGTTGGGCCTATGTTGTTATGTCCCACCCCCTTCATTGGTCCCATTTTTAAAATGAAGTATATACTCCAATAAATTAAATGCATACATTTTAAAGTTTTTCGTAAAGTATATATTGACGTATTATGTTAGATGATTTTATATACTACATTGGATGATGTGTTGCCAGCAATGCAAGTGTCAAAATGAATACAAAAGTTTTCGAGTGTAGTAATGTCAAAATTGAAATAATTGTTCCACGAGTGGAACTGGACTCAACTCATCACACTTGCAATAAAAAGAATGACATTGAGAGCCTGCACTCTTTGAGGAATAGTCGTCATTCATTGAAAATACAGTATGTGATGAAAAATCAGAATGAAAAAAAATATCATTTTCTATGGATATAAAATGTGGTGAGGACCCCTCCAAAATAAATTACTCCCTTTGATATTTATTTTTCTGAATTCTATACATTCCTCTTGAAAGCAATGGGAAGGTATCTATCATGGTTTTATGAAAATTTGTTCTCTTGCTTCTGTTTCATGGAATATACATGGATGCCCATAACATCAGAGATTGACTTACACACACAACTGGAGACAATTTCCAGAGTTGATGATGCCATACTTTGAAAACAACACACACTTATTGATTTCCTTTTCAAGCAGCACAATTGTTACGATGTGAGGCACATAGAAAAAAAGAAAATCTCCAGTTGAAGATTTCTTCCAACTGAAGCATGTTTTAGCTCTATATATGCTGAAAGAAAATGATCTATGGGAGATAGATCATTGACTTGATCATTGACTTCACTATATTTTCTTGGAAACTTTGGAAGACTTTGCAGTTTATGTTAGACAAGTCACGTCAGAGTTATATATGAATATGAGGATCTTGTCTGGGAGGACCCTATACACACTAACAGACTGATAATGGACATCAGTTTTCAATTGTGTCCTCAACAACTTGTATGACTTTTCTTTGGTTGCACATATTCAACACTCCAGATTGTTGAATTGTGTAACTTTCTGTGTGTTTGTTGTAGTTGTTTTATATCAAAATATACAATTTAGTGTGTTTTTGGATTTTACTGAATATGATTAACATTGTTCGTAGTAGCAAGGACAATTTAGCATACTGAGTTGGAAGAAACTCCGATGGATGAACGTTGTTGTTGTGTGTGGTCTATTGAGGGAGTGGTGGCCTAGGCTAGTCAAGATCTCAGGGTGGGGGGTGATGTGAATGCCTACATTATGGTTTAATCCCACATCGCCTAACAGGGGATACTCTATACCTGCATGTGGGTATATCTCACATCAAAACACATTTTAAAACTAATTGTCAAATGAGGAACAAAATGGACAATATCTTTGTGTATAAGATTGATGTATAAGATTGAGATGCTACATTTGTTGTCAGAGCATGCTTATTACGAGGACATGTGGCTCATTAAAGGGGGTTTGGTTGTCATGTGGCCCAGCAAAGGGTTTGTGGACTTAGCAAGCCAAGATCCCAATAGACCTATGTGGGGTGATAAGTGAGATAGAGAGCACGCACCTTGGAAAATGTTAAGAGACTTTTTGTGGTCCGTGACATGTCATGAATTTTTATATGATATATATTTGTTTAATGACTTCCGTATCTTTAACAAAAAAAAAATGAAATATACACTCAAATGACTTGAATGCATAATTTTTTTTTTGCATTTTCTAATCTAGCATATATTTGCCTAACCTAGATTATATGATTGATTGTATCAGCATCCAACGCACATTAAGACAGCGTTTTAATCCTGATAAGAGACAAATCAGAAAATATCTGTGTATAAGCATGTGGCCTTACAAAACAAAACCAGAAAATATATTTATGCCTCTGTTGATTGTAGATTTGTAGTATCTGCCATATAGTATTGAAATGTAAATCCAAAGTCTCTGTCATTACTACTCAAGCAGGTATTCAATTTCAGTGATAGAACAACCTGAACTGTTTTAATCTTGTTCTCTTACTACTACAATTATAGTTTGCTCAAAATGCAATAATTTTTCCCCTTGTAGAGGCTTATTCAATCTTTGAAAGCTCTTTTTGAAAATGTGGCAGATGTTTCAATCATGGGTGTTTCTTTTCTTTGTTTTTCAACGATGAATTGCAACGCAATCGCCACTAAATCGAATGCGTGCAGGCTTGTGTTTGATTATCTGTTTTTTAATCAAAACAATTGAGGTCACAATCAGAATTCACCGAATTCTTCACCATATATTCCATTTCTTTTCCTTCTATTTTAAGGTCTTCAATAGCTGCTAAAAAGCAACCCAAGTCTGACTGACTTGTACTGGCAACTTCTTAAAGGGTACCATGGACTTCAATTGTCATTTATTTATTTGAAAAAAAAAACATTGAATTTGTGGATTCTAATCCATTTGTTTAAGAGATGCCTAACTCGGTTTGAACAAACTTTGGGTATACTTATGATATCTGCAAACAGATAAGTACACATTGAATCTTCAAAGGCCTTCAATGACTGGATTTTGTTGTTCTATCATTTCAGTGTCTTTGAATTTTCCCATGAATAAATTATAATAGTCATGTTTGGATAAACTATTATAACCTTTGTTAATATTTCTAACAGAGAAAGTAAAAAAGATAAAAGAAAAGAAAAGAAAATGATAACTGGATAAGTAAAAAAAAGCATCGAAACATAAACTACGAAAGAATGTTGGATAATGTTACAAAGACAAGGTTTTTTTTATTTTTGTTGTGATCAAAGAAGAGGAAAAGTAGGTCTCATAGTGTTAGAATGACTAAATTGTTATTATGTGAAACTTTCTAGGAATGATACTTAGATAAAGGACAAGAAGACCTAGGTCAATGTGTGTTAATTGCATAAATGTTGGTAACATGTGGTTGAACTACCGTTTCTTCCCCCCAGAAAAAAAACACATGTGGTTGAACTGTTTAAAATTTATAAGAAAATGAAACTTATAATCAAAGCAATGCTTATAGGTTACAATCTTGCACCCTAATGCCCTATATGACCTTTGATTGAATTTTTTTGAAAAATGTTAGAATTCACCCATAAGCTTAATGATTTTCTTTTAAAAAAATAATATACCAGGCATGTACTTTTGTAATAAATGAAGTACACTATAATGAATTGAATGAATTATATTGATTCAAGTGTGTAATTTGTTGATGATATATATACTTTGTTATAGTGAACCCTAGTTGATGAGATATATGAGAGACTATACAATGGGTTGAATTTAAAAATGCTTGTAAGTTGCAGTCTTCTCTCGCTTGAACACTCAGTAAGCTACATTAAAATTCAAGAGCACTGGTACATACAATTATTTTTTCAATAATAGTTACAATCTCATATATATCTTTAGTATCACACACTCATATTAATGAGATCTATATCTCATTTATTTTTTTATATATATTTTTAATAAATCGATTCATGCAATTCATTAAAGTATGTACTTTAATTTTTATAAAAATATATATATTGTTAGATGAAGTATATCATTTTTTTAATAAAAAATCAAAATATGAGACTAAAATTGAAATTGAAATTGAAAATGAAAAAGAGACTCCACTTTGAGGATATATTGGTCTTCCCACTTGTGCATTCCTTATTTAATTGAAATTCAATAATGGGGGGTTGCTTCAATGATATGACAAGTTGCTTATAAGCCATCTTTTGATTGTGAAAACAAGCCATCATGCACAAAATATTTCTTCTCCCCTCCACATGCATTGCAATTTGCAAATGCAAATCAACATCTTGACTGACTTCACAAATCAATACAAAAAAAAATCCCCAAAAAGCATTCATTCCTAGGAAATTGCTTTTTTCCAAGTCAAAAAAGAGAGAGGAAGATTTAATGGTCCCCAAATGTCCCACTTTCAAATGTTCCCTTCAATTTTGATTTTATGAGAAGACAAAAATTACAAATTAATTTTAAAATGTGACGGTTCTTTTGTTATCAATGAGACATCAAAATAGTTTTTATTTTAAATGCAGAAGAAATATACTTCCTATGAATCAAATTTTCAAAATAAAAAAATTGTGACTTTTTATAAGCAAACTGTAGTTGCAAATGCACCCTTGGTCATGTCTTACTAAAATTTTATTTGTATTTTTATTCATATAAATTTTAATTATTTATTTATTAAAATATAAATTTAAATTCATATAATAAAATTATTTTTATGGTATTCAATAAAAACTTTAAAATAATGAATTTTTAAGACTTGATATTTGTACAAATATTTTCCAATATTTCATATTTTTTTCTTATAAATTTATGAACCTAAAAGTGAAAAAAAAAATGAATGAATGATTGATGATAAGATGCGTGTCAATAAGATAATTTGGAGAGCCATCACATGGGTACAAAATAGAACACTTAAGGTGCCGTTTGACTAGCGGAATTGGGGTGGAATAGGGGAGGAATAGGAGAGGAATAGACAAAACAAGTGTTTGGGTAGACGGAATAGGGGGTATAGCTATATCGAATGAGGAGAGAATAAGCTGGTATTTGTATTCCAAGTTCACCAATGGAATTGTGTTATTTCTCCACTAAAATAAGGAGATTCATCTATCAAATCACATCAAATCACATGTCATCACCTTTTATACATCAATGGAGCCCACATGTCAAATCAATCTTTTACACCTTATTCACATTTTATTCTTTATTAACCAAACACTCCAACATTTATTATTAAGTTTTCCAATAAGAATAACTGAAAACACAATCAAATACAAAATCTCTTATTCCATTGATAAAATCAATAATTTCTGAAATAAATATAGACCCCAGAATAGTTTATATCTCTATCCAAACGGGCCTTATTATATAACAAAATAATGTAAAATGATATTTCAAAGAGCCACGTGTGTATACAAAATAAAAGAGGACTGAGATTCCACGGCCTACAATGAATCATCAAATCGCACGCTTTCACGAGTCAACGCATTTGCTTCTGCTTTCATACCGGAGAGAAAGAATTTTGCTTTGACTACGAGTCCAGATCCGATCAGGATTGGCTTCCATCAGTTTTGTTATTATTCTTCCATCAGTCTTGTTCTTATTGAACACAACCACTAAATATCTTATAAATTAGATCTAATCAATCGTTAAATAAAATATTGATTCTCAAGTAGTAGTTCAATTCATAGACTGTATAGTTCGATTAATGTCATATACAATTCGGTATTAAACCGATGTCAATCATGGCTGGATCCGGACTCGTGGACCACAAAAGAAAGTTTGGATCCAATCAGAACTAACTTCGATCAGTCTAATAAATAGAATTGTACAATCAAATATATTTTTTTATCGGATAATAATTATATTTATGAATCCATGTTTTATCAAAAATTGATTGGATTCAAAAAAGTGTAGAATATATACTTAATAATTGACTATGTAGTTTGATTTTGATTTAGATATCGATAAGACTGACTGAAGTCAGTCCTAAATAGATCTGGATCTAGATCCTACAAAAGATTGCGTTGTCGACGAGGAACAGGGCATACGGGGATGGTGCGTGTACGGGTTTTTATTCCATGAAAACAACGTGCCATCAAATTCAACATCTGCCTCCCTTTTTTGTGTGTCGACTTTGACCTTCACATCTTCTTTGTTCGTTCTTGTCCTCGGATTTCGATTTATTTGCCAAATCCTGGCCCTCTTAAAACTGTTCAGACGCTTGAGTCTGTTTGAATAACAATCCTAAGTTGAGATTAAATTTTTTAATTCAAATCAATAAGTTATTTGAATAAATTTTGAAATGAGGGTTTGAAATCTCAGGATTATCCCAATCCCACTTGTCTAAGGTATAAACTTGTTCAAAATCAAGTTTTCAAATATACGCTAATATCTGCATCTAAAATTTGGATATTCGAATATAAGATAATTTATGATTTTATAGGATACATATAATCAAATGCGGATATTATTTAAATAATTGACAAGCATAGTGCTCATAAATCCTAACAGAATACGATAGAATTTAGATCTCTCGGGGATAGATTTTTTTTTTTTGAATAATTAGAGTAAAGTGTGATAATATAGATGATGTTATAATATGAGAATGGAAATCTAGGTATCAAGTATTTTTGCCTCTGGCAAATATAGTAGAAAAACCATATGTAGTAATTATTTAATTTATAAAGACTATGTTTAATCACACTATTGGACTTCTTGTCTGGTAATTCTTAATTGGTCATTTTAATTATCCCAAATCCTTTTCAACAAAAGTCAATTAATTACAATGTACACGCCAAAGAAAAGTTGAATACTCATGTGAAATTTTTAATTCTTAAAACCCATTTGCAAAACTCCTATGATAAACAAAAAAAAAAAAAAATCACCTTAAAAAATAATAAATATTTTCAATAAAAAAAAATTGATAGCATTAAAACTTATGGAAAAATGATATGATCATTCATGCTCGTAGCCCCTTGTGCAGTCTCCAACCATTTTTATTTTTTTTAAATATATAAGTGAAGTAGATAACTAAATAAAAAAATTAATTTTTCATACAATGCATTAGTGGAGTACATACGCATTAGAATAAAAAATGGTTGGGAATCATCTCTAAATCGCATTTGAGTTATAAAACAAACTGAGTGTATCAACTCATATATCTCATCGAAATGCGTCATGTAATAAAGATTTGTAGAAAATATATTTTTTAAATAAGCAACTCTTATAATCTATTATCATCGGAGGGAAAAAATTTGGTTGTAAATTGATTAGGTATTTCCTATACAATAATCTAAATATTTTTGAGAAATTTGAATATTCTTAAAAAAAAAAAAATCAGTCAACTTGCAAATTGTGTCATGTGCATGGTAGCAATTGCCTATAATTAAATCAGGTCATATCACACGCATAATAATTTCCATATGATTTAATATTCTCTCTCCCAGTCTTTCTTGATAAAATTTTCCAATAGAAAAAAAAGATACTACACAATATCTATTTTTTTATATAATTCTTAGTACACCACCAAATGCAATAACTTCACATTTAATTTCCATTTATTAATCTAATAAAAAAAACTAATTGAAACATCAAAACATACATTTTAAAATTTATTGTGGATATTCAATCTAAAATTTTGGAATATTTGTTATTACAAAAAATATAAACAATGCTTACTTGTTTACATCATCTAAATGTGTATACATTTCAACAAGGACGCGTCTATCCCCACCAAACATTTCACTTACCCCACCAATCGAGAAAATCGGTGTTTGACTGTTCCCACCAATTCAGGTCGATCGAATTTGGTTGCCAATTCAAATTTTGGACTACCGGACTTGGTCGTCATTTCAGAATTTGAACGACTGAACTTGGTCGTCATTTTAGGTTTTAGGCGATCGAAATGGGTCGAATAAGATCCAGAACTATATTTATCTATTCCATTTCAGGTTTTGAACGACCGAACTTGGTCGCCATTTTAGGTTTTGGGCGACCGAAATAGGTCGAACATGGTCCAGGACTATATTTACCTATTATTTGTAAATAAATAAAATTTAGAGTTTATCCATCATATTCTATATTTATTCTTTTATCCAAACAACAGCTAAGGGCCTTAAAAAATATAAGTAGATATACTTTCAATTAATTTAATTTTTTATAGAAAAATATCTTATTAGACAAATATATATTATTTTTAAGCTTCATTTGAATTCGTAGTTAAGTGGATTCTTTGTTTGAAAAAAAATATATACCAGTTTATCTAAATACATTTTATATTTGTCTTTTGAAAATTTGTTTGTCACTTATGTAAAAAAATTGTTATTATGTTCTACATTTAAGAATAATTATTGATTCTCTCTACATTACAACTCAAACATGAAATAGCACGAAGGATCCAAGGAGGATACACGTCATGAGATTATGTTTTCAAGAAAAAATTATAAACTTTATTACAAATTATGACCAAGTTCGGTCGTCCGAAACCTGAAATGATGACCAAGTTAGGTTGTCTAAAATATGAAATGACGTTCAAGTTTGGTCATTGAAAATTTAAAGTGACGATCAATTTGTCGACCTAGCCAGATCGGTGGGGATAGAAAAAACACCGTTTATTTTATTTTTTCGATTGGTGGGGTAAGAAAAAGCATTGGTGGGACTAGACGTGCCCTTTCACCAATAATGATTTGAGAGGTTGAGATACTGCCAATCATGAATTTCAACCCCACGTTTATGTCAACATCAATGCATTAATTAATAAGCCACTAATTAATTATATATTTCACGTATGAAAAATGTAAGATGAGTCATTTAAAAAAATGAAAATGACATTTTATCTTATAAAAAAAATGATGAGTCATTTTAAAAAATGAAAATGACATGAATTACATAAGCATGGTCTTACCTTACGCCTGATACAGTTATTGTAATATGTGACATCGTATTGTTAATGTGTCACGCGTAATTGGTCGACAACATCACGCTCAAACTCGATTTCAAACGCGGGTTCGATTATCAGAATTTTGAAACCTGACCAAGAAACTAAGCTCAACCCCCATGTAGTTCTACAACTCAAACATCAATTGTTTGGATTCATTAACATCTATGACACATGAAGACCTACTTCTGGACCCACATGTAAGTTACTGTTGTTAGAATCAGAAATTGAAGAGAATGAACCAAAATATTATTAGGGTTTGTACTCAATATTTATAGTACAAAAAGAAAAAAGAGAAAAAGACTAATTTACCCTAAACCCTAACATATATATACATTTAACACCCCCCCCCTCAAACTCATGATGAATCATACACCGAGAGTTTGCTCAACAAGAAACTATGCTGCTTAAGTGTATGTGACTTTGTGAAAAGTCACATAGTTGAAGAGAAGAAGAAATATATGGGAGTGATATAGTGCCCGCAACAAAATAATGATGGACGAAGTGACAATCGATCTCGATGTGCTTGGTACCTTTATGAAAAACTGGATTGCTAGCAATCTGAATAATGCTCTTGTTGTCACAATATAGAGGAGTAGACGCAAAGAGAATGACACTCATGTCAGATAGGAGGCGCCGAAGCCAAACAACCTCAGCAGTAGCAGACACCATAGCACGATATTCAGCCTCAGCACTCGAACGAGAAACAATGTCTTGTTTCTTGACCTTCCAAGATATAAGAGAGTCACCAAGAAACACACAGATACCAGTCGTGGATTTTCGATCTGTGACATCTCCTGCCCAATCAGCATCAGTAAAAGCACGAAGTTCAAGAGTAGAAGAAGATGATAATAGCAGAGCACGAGATATCGTGCCACGTAGATAGCGTATAATTCGAAGAATTGCTGCATAATGAATAGTACGAGGGGCAGCGACAAACTAACTGACAATATGCACGGCATAGGCAATGTCAGGATGAGTGACAATGAGATATATGAGGCTCCTAATAAGCTGTCTATAACGAGTAACATTGAAAAGAGGTTCTCCATTGTCAGGTCGGAGCTTAGCATGAAGCTCAATAGGAGTGGGAGAAATGCGATCATCAGTCAGACAGGCACGGTCGATCAAGTCAGCAGTATACTTGCGTTGGGAGAGAAGTTAACTACGCAAAGCAGACGCAACTTCCAAGCCTAGAAAATATCAAAGTTTGTCAACATCTTTCATCTCAAATTGATGATGAAGATGTTGCTTGACCGACTGTATATGAGAAGAATCATCGCCAGTGATGAGTATGTCATCGACATAAATCAGCAGGATAGTACGATGAGGACCCGATGTGTGAACAAATAGAGCTAGATCAGAAGAACTCGAAACAAACCTAGCAACACAAATAGCATCGGTGAATCGAGCAAATCAAGTGCGAGGAAACAGCTTGAGACCATAGAGAGCGCAACGAAGAGATGACATACTTGACCAAATGGATGAAGAAAGCCTGGAGGAGGAGTCATGTAAACCTCCTCTGATAAATAACCGTGAAGAAATGCGTTCTTGACATCAAGCTGATAAATGAGCCACTGACAAATAGAAGCAACAGAAATCAAAGTGCGAACATTCTTCATCTTCGCTACAGGAGAAAATGTCTCATCATAATCAGTATCATGTTGCTGAGTGAAACCACGGGCAACAAACCGAGCCTTGTGACGCTCAATCGAACCATCAGAGTGAGTCTTGATCTTGTAAACCCATTTACAGCCAATGGAACCTTACCCATAGGAAAAGAGACAAGATCCCAAGTATGATTGTGTTGTAACGCGCTAAGTTCCTCTGCCATAACATTCTTCCATTCAGGAATATGAACTGCCTCACGATATGACTGGGGCTCCCAATGAGATGAAATGGTTGCAAGAAAGCTCTAAAAATGGAAAGAAAATGAGTCAGAAGCAACTAGACTTAGCCTTTGAGGGGGACGACAATCACGAGGTGGATTGCGGCGAGAGCTGATGCATGGTCGACTACAGGTCGAACAACATCAGGCGCAGGAGCAACAACAGGGAGACTTGACTCACATGAATTGTCTGAAGGAGGAGATATAGGGGATGGCAAGGTCGTAGATGAGACAGATGAAGGAATAGAAGCCAGTGGGACAAACGATGGGGATGACTCAAGAATCGAGAAATCCAGAAAAATAAGGTAATCAACGGTAGACAGAGGAAGTGGAGTCAAAGGTGAGCGAAGAGCATAATAAGGATGATGCTCCTAAAAGGTGACATGATAAGAAATACGAAGACGTCGTGCGATAGGATCATAACACTTGTAACCCTTATGTTAAATATTGTATCCAAGAAAAACACACATAGCAGAGTGAGGAGAAAGCTTGGTGCATTCAGTGGGAGGAAGAAGAACAAAACATGTGCAACCAAAAACACGAAATGAGAATAATCAGGTGGTTGATTGTGAAGCTGCTTAGATGGTGAAATATCACCAATAACAGATGACGGAGTGCGATTAATGAGATACACACTTGTGAGAACTGCCACACCCCAAAATTCAACAGGGACGGATGCAGAGAGAAGTAAAGATCGAGTCATCTCAAGAATGTGACGGTTTTTCCGCTCAACAATGTCATTTTGTTAATGAGCATAAGGAGTAAAAAACTGATAAAGAGTGTCTTAGATGTCAAAGATTCACGAAAATCCTTATAACAATATTCACCACCACAATCAGAGATAACACCTTAATACGACAAGAAAATTGAGTTTCAACCATAGTAGCAAAAGAAGTATAAATACGCAATAAATCTGAACGACTAGACAGAAGGTAGATCCAAGTGAAACAAGAATAGTCGTCGATAAAAATGACATAATATCGATTTCCC
Source organism: Acorus calamus (assembly GCA_030737845.1). NCBI lineage: Eukaryota > Viridiplantae > Streptophyta > Magnoliopsida > Acorales > Acoraceae > Acorus > Acorus calamus. The sequence goes on along the minus strand of CM060873.1, from coordinate 2,783,734 downwards.
CCTTTTGAAAAAATAGGAGATGGACCCCAAATATCAAAATGGACTAAATCAAAGGGAGAATCAGAAATATGCGAACTGGAAGGGAAAAGAAGAGCCACGGTCTTACCCAATTTACAACTCACGCATGGTTGAAGATCCGTGTGATAAAATGATCATAATGCATCGGTGCTAACAAGATATCGGAGTCTAGGTTGAGACAAATGATCAAGACGACGATGCCAAAAATCAAATGGGGAAAGGGAAGGGGAATTTCTATCTAACGTACAGAGGTAGCAAAAGGCTGAGGAACATGAAGCTGATCCATGTAATAGAGTCCACCTTGTCGTCGCCCAGTCCCAATCCGTCTCCTAGTAAGTCAATCCGAAATAAAACAAGATGATGAATCAAATGTGATTGTATAACAAAGGTCAGCAAGCTGACTGACAGAAAACAAACTCATGAAAAGTTTAGGAACATGTAAGATATTAGGCACACTGAATCGATGAGAGTGATCAGAAAGAATGTCAGAACTTGAGACAAACATAGGAGAACCATCAGCGGTGCGAATAAGTGAAGGAGAATGTGGTGGTGTACAATTAACAAGAATCGACACATCCAATGTCATATGATGGGAAGCTCTGAAATCAAGAACCCATAAGGTAATCGGTATACCTGATACGTGAGTAGAAGCAGACTAAAACGGATGCAAAAATATTTGTACCAATCAATAATTGTAACATATTATAAAGTTGTTGATATTGGTCTTGTAACCCCTTTAAATGTGCAATAAATTGAGCAGTAGTAAACTGTGATTGAGTGGAAGAGAGGTAAGGTAAAATTGATGCACAAATCTGATCCTGACAAAGAGATGATAGAGCATGCAAAGGCATTGGCGAGGAGAAAATGGTATATCGAGAATGTTTTCTAGCAGCATTCGAGGGTCACATGATCAAATGAATGACAATACCAGCAATCTATTTTCCTTTTTTTTTCTTTTTTTTAAGGCTAAAAACCAAATGATGATGTAGAGGATGAAAAATCAATAAAAATGGACCCCTAGAACACCTTAATCAGACCTTCAGATAGGGAAGAAGGACGGATTTAGTGTTTTTAAGATCCCGAGACGGCGGCCGGCGTCAAATGAGTGCGGCCAGAGGTGGTCGAAAGCGGCAATAGAGCTGCCGGAGATGCCGAAGGACTGCCCAAGATAGCCGAGGGTGGCCGGAGTGCAATCGAAGGTGGCCGAGGGCGGTCAGAGCACGATCGGGGTCGCCGGGGGTGGCCCAAGGTCAATGAAGGGGCTGCCAGAGATCGTCGGAGGGCCGCCGGCGGTCACCGGAGCCGACGGAAGGCGGTGGGTTGCGGCGGTGCACGGTGGCAAAGGGTGGCAGTTGCAGCTGGTTCATGCTCCCGGGTGCTGGCACAGGCGCTCCTGGGTGCTGCAATGGCCCGTCTTGTGCTGGCTGGACGAAACACCGGATAGGATCCCAGAAGATCCAGGAGCGTGTCCGGGAGATACGGGTTTCTGTTCGGGACAGAATCCGGGACAAGATCCCAAGACCCCTGGGATCAAGGAGGCAGGGCGTGCACCAGCAGGGCACGGCGCGCGGACAGGGCAGTGTGCGACAGGATATCCCAGAGATCCGGGATTATGTCTAGGACAGGATCCGGGACAAGATCCCGAGGTAGGGCAGCGCGCGGCAGGGTGGTAGGGCGCGATTGGGCAGGGAGCTTGGCAGGTCAGGGAGCCTGGTAGGGCGCGGCAAGGCAGGTTGCGCGACGCAGCCTGTAGTGGTACGACGGCGACAACGACGACAGCAGCGTTGACGGAGCTACGTGGGGCAGCGGCTGAACTGCGATGGGGCCGGGAGCTGGACAGCGCGGCAGGGTGACAGAGCAGCGCAGGGCGGCACGGCAGGGCGGCGCAGATGCGACAGATCTCCACGAGGGCAGCGGCGGGGCTACGCAAGGGGTGGAGAATCTACGCGGGACAGCAGTGGGGCTGCGTGGGGTGCAGTGAGATGCGGCGGTGACACGAACGGGGCGATGGACAGCGGAGTGTCGACAATCTCGCGACCAGAGAGTAACACCAACAGAAAATAAATAAAAAAATTGGATTCAAACTCTGATACAATGCTAGAATCAGAAATTGAAGAGAATGAACCAAAATATTATTAGGGTTTGTACCCAATATTTATAGTACAAAAAGAGAAAAGAAAAAAAGATTAATCTACCCTTAACTTTAACACACACACACACACACACACACACACACACACACACACACATATATATATATATATATAGGAGTGATTACGTGCGGCGAACGGTGGGTGTGGCGTCGATCACGGGTCCATCGCATCGGACGATCGGGTGCGATTCACGTCGACCGTTGGATGCGATGGACCCGCGATCGAACGGTCTACGTCGCGACCGCACCCGCCGTTTGCCGCACCTAATCGGTCGCGATATATATATATACACAGAAACGATTAGGTGCGGTCGCGATCGCGGGTCCATCGCATCCAACGGTCGACGTGAATCGCACCCGACCGTCAGATGCGATGGACCCGTGATCGCGGTCGCACCGACTGCACGACCGCACCTAATCACGTCCCTATATATATATATATATATATATATATATATATAGGGACGTGATTAGGTGCGGTCGTGCAGTCGGTGCGACCGCGATCACGGGTCCATCGCATCTGACGGTCGGGCGATCACGGGTCTATATATATATACAGAAACGATTAGGCGCGGTCGTGCGGTCGCGATCGCGGGCCGTCCGATCGCGGGTCCATCGCATCCAACGGTCGACGTGAATCGCACCCGACCATCCAATGCGATTGATCCGTGATCGACGGTCCGTGATCGCGGCCGCACCGACCGCACGATATATAGGGACGTGATTAGGTGCGGCCGTGATCACGGGTCCATCGCATCGGACGGTCAGGTGCGATTCATGTCGACCGTTGGATGCGATGGACCCGCGATCGTGACCGTATATATACACATTTAACAACTGTTACATTTCCTCAAATGGTTTATGAAGTTTGGATTGCATCAATAATATTGTATCAGAAACCCTAACAAATTCTGAAGTTGATATCATTGAAACCATAGTCAAACACTGTCGCAGTCATCGTATTATACACGCAGCTTTTCGCTTTCAGAAAATTCAAAAGCAGATGTACAAAACAAAAAGTGGCATTTGTGTCAATGTTTTGTGAACACATTTTTTGTTTTTGGAGTTTCTGACGACATCAAAACAGCATCTTTAAAAATTGAGTCACTTATCTTTTTCATACATGGAAGAAAAGTCTCATTTGCCGTTATCTTGTTAGTATTAATGTAATATATAAAATTAACTAACGCAATATGTATTTCACTATTTTCAGTGTATACTATATTTTGAAAAAAAAGGTGTTTTAGTTTTCACCCCATGTAAAACTAGTGAATTATTAAAACCTCTTGTAAAACTAGTGAATTTATTATTATCCCTTTATAAAGTTATTACCTTTTATTAAAAGTTTAATGTTTAGTTTCTACCCCTTCTAAATAAATAAATTATTTAAAAATCTATCTAAATACGCATTATTATTTTAGGACCCTTCAAATGCATATTGTCTTCATAAGAATCACACACATTTAAAGTATTGCAAAAAATATTCTTTTTAATTTTGTGTCAATCATTTTTTAATGGTTTCTATAATATGAGATATAACTAAACTTTTTGCAAAAACAGCTACAATTTGTAGGGGTCTTAAAATAATATTTTTTTAGGATTTTTTTAATAATTTACTTGTTTAGGAGGGGCAGAAAATAAATGACTCAAAATGGTTGAGTTTCTTAATAAGACTTAATAATTTTACTAGGGATTAATAATCAACTCAATTTTTTGGAGATTTTTTTGATAATATGTTTGTTTTTCAGGGAGTGGAAACTAAATAACTCTTTAAAAAAATATGAAAAATATGCAATCAATTTGTAAGTGTGTGTATTTTTTTATAAAAGAATATACATTAAAAGCTAAGTATATACTTTAGAAAAAATTCAAAAAAGTGTTAGGACTGCAAATGGACTATAACGGGGTTAAAGACATTGTGATATGAGATACTATATCAAATGCAATAATATCCTTGTGTTAAATATATTCATTTTAGGTTTAAAACGTGTTAAATATTTTTAATGGTTAGTTAGGTGATTTGATAATATCATAAGCTAAGTGTCTAAGTTTAGTTAAGATTTATGTGATCTGACTTGAAATTAAAATATATGATTGAGATTGATCATCTAATTTTTGTTCATAGTTTTTCTATTTTTCTGTAACTTCTCAATAGTTCAAATGTCCATTTTTTGAAGTTTTTACTAAATATCTTTGAAAAGTGGACCTCCAGGGAACCTATAGACTTTAATTTGAAGCAGGTAAGAAAAAAATAGAATATCAACTACCACACATTTAACAAGTGGACTTGATCTAAAGTTTCTTATATGCAAATTGCCCTAACATATCAGAGGAGGAACTAAAGAAGAGTTATGCTTAACTCTTATTTTGATCATATTAGAGAAGGAACTGATCTGATCTGATCAAATTGTCATACAATTAGAGATGATCAAAGGTTTGGATTTTTATCTATAAAAAAATATCTCAAAATAAATATTTGATTTTATCATCTTTTATTGTTTGAAAAATATTTAAATGATTTTAGTCGTCGAATAAAATAAGTTTTCAAATTTTGGTAGCTATTTTGATCTTTTTAGTCATGGCAATATATGTGGTTTAATTTACTTAAATATATGTCTCATCCTCAATCATCCGAGAGATCCATACATTTTTTTGCTTCTTTATAATTAAGCATATAAAGCATCCACTTAATATATGTGAGATGTAATACACACAAAGAGACTCAGATACTCACAAAGCTTCCATAGAGTTCTTTCTCTCTAGCTACTCACTAAAATATAGATGATATGCAAGACATACAAAGGGACTCACAAAGCTCCCATAAAGTTCTTTCTCTCTAGCTACCCACTATAATATAGGTGAGATGCAAGACACACAACAAAGAGACTCACAAGTCACAAAGTTCCTATAAACTTTTCTCTCTATCTACCCCTCATCTCAACCTCCACTTGGATTATATATACATTATTGTCATAGAATAAAATCTCCTTGGACTTCCTCAAACCCCTCAAAATTTCCATATTCACTTATAACATCTGATTTGAACTCCACATTGAACATGCTACAACCACATTTTTCACTATGCTTGAACCCTCATTGATCTAATCAACCTTCATTGATGGGAGACTTGCAGGCTCTAACGACGTTGTTGATTTTCTAAAGAATGTCAGGGCGATGACTTTAATTTGAAGCAGGTAAGAAAAAAATAGAATATCAACTACCACACATTTAACAAGTGGACTTGATCTAAAGTTTCTTATATGCAAATTGCCCTAACATATCAGAGGAGGAACTAAAGAAGAGTTATGCTTAACTCTTATTTTGATCATATTAGAGAAGGAACTGATCTGATCTGATCAAATTGTCATACAATTAGAGATGATCAAAGGTTTGGATTTTTATCTATAAAAAAATATCTCAAAATAAATATTTGATTTTATCATCTTTTATTGTTTGAAAAATATTTAAATGATTTTAGTCGTCGAATAAAATAAGTTTTCAAATTTTGGTAGCTATTTTGATCTTTTTAGTCATGGCAATATATGTGGTTTAATTTACTTAAATATATGTCTCATTCCTCAATCATCCGAGAGATCCATACATTTTTTTGCTTCTTTATAATTAAGCATATAAAGCATCCACTTAATATATGTGAGATGTAATACATACAAAGAGACTCAGATACTCACAAAGCTTCCATAGAGTTCTTTCTCTCTAGCTACTCACTAAAATATAGATGATATGCAAGACATACAAAGGGACTCACAAAGCTCCCATAAAGTTCTTTCTCTCTAGCTACCCACTATAATATAGGTGAGATGCAAGACACACAACAAAGAGACTCACAAGTCACAAAGTTCCTATAAACTTTTCTCTCTATCTACCCCTCATCTCAACCTCCACTTGGATTATATATACATTATTGTCATAGAATAAAATCTCCTTGGACTTCCTCAAACCCCTCAAAATTTCCATATTCACTTATAACATCTGATTTGAACTCCACATTGAACATGCTACAACCACATTTTTCACTATGCTTGAACCCTCATTGATCTAATCAACCTTCATTGATGGGAGACCTGCAGGCTCTAACGACGTTTTTGATTTTCTAAAGAATGTCAGGGCGATGATTTTCAATGTATCTGTTGATTCCTAGAACGAAATACCAGAATGTTGGATTTATATATATTTGCTAATCTACTGAAGATAAAAAGAATAAAATTCTATTATCTACGGTTTGAAAGTTATGGCCTTCTGAAGTTCTGGTGTTCCCAAACAATCATGATTTCTTCTTCTTTTTAATTCATTTGATCTCGATCGTCCATGTAACTTATGGATATGAAATTTGCATCACCTACACATGAGAATACAACCATGCATGCTATGAGAAACCATCCTCTTTTTTATTATTCACTTATGATCTTTGATTAAACAGTGTGCCTCTTGATGGAGTTTTTTTTTCCCTAAGTTTTGTTGATGTTGAATTAAATCTAAAATTATTGTTACCTCCTCCGGCCATGATTGATTATCAGAAAAGAAGCAATGAAATATATTCTGAAAGAGTCTTCCAACTCCTCCTATGTGTGTACCGTGACAATTCTTTAATTGTCTCAGTAGAGTCTTTTAGTTGCATATTTTGGTTCTCTTCTCTATTACTTAGAAAAAGTGAGCCACCGGTTCATGTTCATGTACAAGATACTATCATTATCAACTGGACAATTAGACTTCCAACCTCGGAGATGTGGGCCACCTCTCACACTTCAACCAAGACACCGATGCCAAATCCATTAGCGCAAACAGATCTCGTCCTCCTAAGTCAGAACCTAGCAATAGCTAGAAGGTATATCTTAATGGATCAATTCTCTCTCTCTCTCTCTCTCTCTCTCTCACACAGTATAATATGGGGGCCTCATGAATCACCACAGCTTACATAGAAATAAACAATTGAAGCCGCAGGGGTTGAAGATTCTCAATGATCCACCCATAATTTCAAAACTCTTGACCATGGGATCTTAAAATAAGGGACCAATCATTTATGTCATAGCTGGACTAAACCACCCCCCCCCCCCCCTGCTTTTTTGTTTACATCATTTTTTCAGGTTCACTATTTAGAGCTTGATTAGCTTCTTGTATACATTTGTGTACTAAAGACCAAAAACGTATAGACTATTTTCCAAATCGATCATAGTTAAGCATACTTGGAACTTCACAGCCTTTCATGCCAGTTGACATTTAATTATCAGGGCTGGCCTTAAGATTGGAATTTCTAGACAAGGCCCTAGGCGAATTACTGACATAAGGCCCTAATATATTATAAAAGAAATATTAGTGCGTATTACACAATTTTTTTGAAAAATTTTAAAATCAATTCTCATATTTTTTTGACAACTAATCCTATTCTTTAATTTTTTTTTTTTCAACACCGTCCTAAGAGCACGGTCAATTTGTCACATGATGTATTAAAACTCAAATCTTTTTGTATTTTGAATTTCATGCACAAAAAAATGTTTAGCAAAAATGGAAAAATAGAAGAAAGAATAAAACAAGAAAAAGAATATGGAAAATATATCCTCACCGGAAAAAAAAAGATAACACTTATCAAAAAAATTTCTTTTGAAAAAGTATAAATAAATAAATAAAATTCTTTAGATCTTGGGATTCATTTTAACTCATTGATTTGTTAAAGAAGATCATATTCCTTATAATATTAACAAATATAAAAATCCTATATATAAACTATGAACAAAATAAATAAATAATAATTAAAGCTATAGGGAAATGAATATTTCTTTTAAAACTAATTCAAAAGTTGAAGATGTGGAATGCATATTAATAAAATAAATTTTTTTAAAAATATATTATGAAATAAAGGATAAGATCAATTTTGTAAATAAATAAATTTAAAGGTTTAAAAAATTAGATTATTATAGGCATGTTAATAATCTCTTCCCCAGTGGCAGTTCAATAAAATTAAAGAAAATCAAGGTTTCTTACATTGCAATTTTTGTAAAAATTACACTCAACCCCTTGTTAGAAAAAAATTTACACTGTTATAGGCATGTTAATAATCTCTTCCCCAGTGGCAGTTCAATAAAATTAAAGAAAATCAAGGTTTCTTACATTGCAATTTTTGTAAAAATTACACTCAACCCCTTGTTAGAAAAAAATTTACACTGTATTTCATTGGAGTATATTTTTTATTTTATTTTTATAAAAATACATATTATATTATTTTTAAAAATAAAAGGGTGTGAATTATCCTTGATATTGAAAAATTGGGTTGAGTATATCATTTAAAAAATTAAGAGCGTCGTTACACTATACTCAATCTGTTTTGTAGTTTTGTTTGCAGTCTCATACAGTGATAGCGTAATATATATATGCACTACCATAGTGTATGAGGTTCTATCATATTATATGGTATAAAAAAAAATTATTTTTTTAAAACAAAAAATACATTATTATATCTCATTTCACATATAGTATGTACTTGAATAATAAAAAGTGGCTAAAGTTAAACACATTTATTTCCCTACAAATATAAATAATCCTATATAAGTCACTCACAAAGTTGAAGGCATAGAGTAGACGTACAAGCCCATAAAAACTTACAAAAACCCAATTATCATCTGTGCATTAAATTTTCATTTAAATTTGACGGAATATTTCTAGAATATTTCATCACCATGTAATTGTGGAGACATTACAATCCTTATAATCAATCATAAAAACAAATTAGATTCTTATAAAAGACCAAATTACCCTTGCAAGACATATTTTATTTATCTTATACCTTGGCATATTGTTTGGAATGATAGAAATATTGAGGATAATTTAACCATTTTATGGTATGTGTTAGAGTTAAATAGAGTAGGATAGATCAGGATTAAACTATATTTACAGCAGGAGATATATATAAGGGTTTTTGTGAATTTGAAAGGACATTGTACGTCTTATCTCAACTTTGAAATGGGACTTATATAGAAAATTATCAATATTTGTAGAGGATATAATTGTCTTTACTCTTGAAAGTATAATTTAAAAAAAATGTTGTGAATTGAACTATGGGTGTAGACTGCACAAGTTGTTGGACGTATCATTTTTATTTAAAAAATAAATAAATAAAAACCCAAACTCCGGCTAGTCTGCGGTTTCATATTCACCGACACCATCTCCAACCTTCCTCGATTTTTCTCAGAAATGATTAAATGAAGGATTTCTAATTACTTAAGATTTATATATGACAAAAGATAACATAAGAAGTTTCAAAAGATAAATTCCCCAAGTCAAACACACATACATCAATGAAGCCCTTATAAATGCTGGCCAAACTTGTCCTCTCTGTCAAGAGAAAGAAAGAAAGACCTCTCTAAGTCTCCCATACCTGTTATTCTTCTCTTTTCTCTCTCTCTCTCTCTCTCTCTCTCTCACTATAGAGAATGGGAACTCAAGCTCCTCCATCACCAGATGCCCACATCAATGGCACAAAAAAGGTGCTCAAACCTCTCTCTCTTTCTCTTTCTCTTTCTCTTATGGTTTTTTTATGATGGGTCATGTTTTAATTGATTTGGGTTGCCCTTTTTGTTCTTAGTTTTCTTTTAAATTCATGAAATTATGTGATTTGAGCTTGATGGGTCTCTCTCTCTCTCTCTCTCTTTATATATTTATATGGTTCCACCTTTTCTTTCTGTGTGTTTTCATTCATAGCCAACTCAAAATCATGATAATTTTGGTTACGTTTAGATTCCATAGTGATTTTTTTTTAATAAACTTTAGGCATTTTTCTATTTAAAAAAAACTTTCAAAACTGAAACAATGTCTGAACAAGACAATGAGAAAGAGAAAAACAGAAGAAATAAAATTGCAAAGCAACACAAGAGAATACAAAAGAAGACAAAAAAAAAAAGAGTAGAAAAGGTTTCTACCATATGTTTTGATTCCACATGATATTTGTTAATGATGATCCTCAATGGATCTTCCCCACCTCCAATTAAATAAACAAAAACTAAAATTTATTATATTTCTATACAAATATCGGTAAACAAAGACCCCAATTGAAATTTTATTAATTGAATTCACACATGACATGATAGGATTTTGAAAATTTTAATATTTAAATTAATTCATGGTTGACAGTCTTTTTGTCTTACTTTTCAGCCCATGAGAATTTCACACGTTTGACATCTCTCCACCGTCCAATTTTTTCAAAATTTTTAGAACCGTCCGATCTACGCAAGCTGGATTTTCCGAAGATAAACAAAGATTGGCGCAGCTGTTCGGAGCGCGTGATTTCCTAAAATAGCGTAGAAAACGAAATCACGAAAAGATAAACTTTTGATTTTTCAAAACCATAGCTTTTTGTGAAATCATAAATTCATAATAAATGATTTTTTTTCATATACCACCCTTTGAAATTATTTATTTACTTGTAGATCATTAATGTTAACATGTTTTTACCAGTCTTGTTAAATCCATCATGGTTTAATAATTATTATTATTAACACAGTTAAAGTAACACAAATTTTTTTTTTTGAATCACCAAAAATAATACTTGTTTCTTAATTCATCCAAAATTCACAAAAAAAAATTATATCTTATCAGAATTGTTTATCATTGTTAAAGTCGTCGTGTCCAATGATAATACTTAAAACGAATGATAAAGTAGCTATTATTGCAGAGATCATGCAAAATTTTAAAATTAACTAAATTGAGTTTAATTTGATCATATAAGTGATAGAATGAAATATTTTAAGCCTCTCTATGTGTGTGTGCACATCATTTTTTTTACATTCACATGCGATTATTACATATCTCATTTATTATCTTATTAAATTAATTTTCATCTAACAGTTAAAAAGTTCATGATTAGAAGTCCATATTTTATGTTGCTATGCATATAAAAGTCATCAAGATTATGAGATGATAATCAATTATAAGTATATATATATGTCAGAATCTTGTATATATAAAAACATAAAAAAGGGAAAAATTTTCATATGACCCCTCATAAAAATACTAAAAACCATATAATCCCCTCCCTTTGGGTGAAATCTAAATACCCCCCCCCCCCCCCCCCCCCCCTTGAACGTAACAAAAATGCAACTCAAATTGCTCAAAATTCAAATAACCCCCTTCCTACGTTAGAAGCCATCTTTTTCCCACATAGTTTACCCTTTTCTTCAACACTAGTTTTCAGAATCTTGTATATATAAAAACATAAAAAGGGAAAATTTTTCATATAACCCCTCATAAAAATACTAAAAACCATATAATCCCCTACCTTTGGGTGAAATCTAAATACACCCCCCCCCCCCCCCCTGAACGTAACAAAAATGCAACTCAAATTGCTCAAAATTCAAATAACCCCCTTCCTGCGTTAGAGGACATCTTCTTCCCACATAGTTTACCCTTTTCTTTAACACTAGTTTTCAGAATCTTGTATATATAAAAACATAAAAAGAGAAAAATTTTCATATAACCCCTCATAAAAATACTAAAAACCATATAATCCCCTACCTTTGGGTGAAATCTAAATACCCCCCCTCCCCCTTGAACGTAACAAAAATGCAACTCAAATTGCTCAAAATTCAAATAACCCCCTGCCTGCGTTAGAAGCCATCTTCTTCCCACATAGTTTACCCTTTTCTTCAACACTAGTTTCTACTCACCCAACGACCAACATTGGAGAGTCTTCTTCAACATTTACATTATTTTCATTATTTTGAATGTAATGAAAATGCTGAGGCTTAGGTTTTTTTAGGTTAAGATAAGGGAAGAGTACATGTAATTTTACATCTAGGGTTAAATTCAACTAACTCATTCATTAACTTAACCGACAAAAGGGTGTTTTACGTTTTTGTGAAGTTTCTTGGGGGTTATTTCACCAAAAGATAAGGGGTAAAAAGTTAAAAGCGTGGCATTAAATGAAGTCGACTGGAATCCGCGGAGAATCCGAGTCACGTGCGTCCCATGAAAAGTCCAATCCCCACCGTCCATTTCGCCGATATCATGTGATGTTGTGACATTTTATAGTAAAAAAAAAGATCCAGTGAATCTTCCAAACATAGCGGACACCAGAAGGTCCGATCATCACGACCGTTGACCATCCACCTTTCGCCACGTGGACTAATCACAGTGATTTTCAGATTGGCGCGTAAAAGAAAATCTCAGCTGTATGCGGTGACCACCCTTATATTGCACCCTATTTTTGCCAACCCAAAAAAAAAACCTCTGTTTTTTTTTTTTTTTGCATGAGCCTCCCTTGTTACTGTTAGTGTTGATTTTTTTCACTTACTGTCTATAAAATTTAAAAAGTAAAATAAAAATAAAAATTGTGTGAATTTTCAATGGCGTCGCAGTCGAAGGAGCAGCAAAAGATCGACGACTGGCTTCCGATCACGTCATCGCGTAATGCGAAATGGTGGTACTCTGCCTTCCACAATGTCACGGCCATGGTCGGCGCCGGCGTGCTCAGCCTGCCTTATGCCATGGCTGAGCTTGGATGGTATGTCTTTTATTGAATTATTTATTTTTTTAATTTTTTGAAGTGGTTTTCTTATGTGGGTATGCTTGGATCTTGTTCAAGTTTGTGAATTTGGTGTGCTTGTTGATTGTTTTTGTTTTGATTGAGGGGTGTTGTTGATTTGATTTTAAAAAAAAAACTTTTATAGATGGGTTTATGTAATGTATAAGTGATGCATTTTATCATGTAATAGGAAGAATTTGTATATAGTATGTTTGAGAATAAGAGAAAGATTCAACAACACCAATTTTGCCATATGTGATGATTCGTTTCCAATTATCAGTGACAGTTTCATCTTTCATAAGTTTTTAGCAAAATCAATTTTTCAGATAAGCAGTTCTAAATGAATAATATGAACTTCAAATTTATGATTTACATGTCAAAAATTAACAATACCACTCATATAGAAAAGTCATTTTAAAACAAGCTTTTGGTTTCAAATTTTATTTTTATGTGTTAAAAGTCAACAAAAACATCTTTCATGAAAAAAACTGATTGACAATAATTGTCCAATTTTGACATACAAATTTAAATGTTCTTTTCCAAACAGGGGACCAGGCATAGCAGTACTAGTACTGTCATGGATCATCACACTCTACACACTATGGCAGATGGTGCAGATGCATGAGATGGTCCCAGGGAAGCGATTCGACCGGTACCATGAGCTCGGTCAGCACGCCTTTGGGGAGAAGCTCGGCCTGTGGATCGTTGTCCCCCAGCAGCTCATCGTCGAGGTCGGTGTGGACATCGTATACATGGTCACTGGTGGCAAGTCACTCCAGAAGTTCCATGACACAGTCTGTACTGACTGCAAGAAGATCAAACTCACCTACTTCATCATGATCTTCGCATCAGTGCATTTCGTTCTCTCCCAGCTCCCCAACTTCAACTCCATCTCCGGCGTCTCCTTGGCCGCCGCAGTCATGTCTCTCAGGTGATTCGCATTTTTTGATGTTGCTAATTGAGGTTGATATAATTTGTTTTTGAGTGTTTCCATTTGTGTTTATATAGGATAGGTTTATGGGCTGAGTTTGGATTTCTCAAGGTGAATTAATGCGAAAACAAAATGTTTCCTTGAATTTTGGAGTTGTTGTGAGATGTCTTGCATTCTGAGATAAAAGAAATCATGCATATAAATATCATACAGAAAAAATATATGAAGCATGTTGATTATTAAGCTCATTAATACTTTTGTTTTAATTTCTGATTGGGTATATATAGGAATGGATTTATGAGGTGGTTTTGGAACTCTCATGCTTAATTACTGTGAAAAACAAAATGTTGAAGTTAGGCGTTAGTGTGAGATATCTTGTATTCTAGCATAAGATAACTTATTCTTGAATGCCTGTAAGGTGAGGGCTTGCCGAACGAGCCATACCACATAATTTTTATAATGATAGTTTGGTCATTTATTGTTACTTCTATATTCTCTTGCTTACTATGATCAAGAGATTATTATTTTAAGAAACAAGGAGAGAAGCTCAGAGAAATGGGCAGTGATTATGAAAGACACTAAAGAAAAATAAGAGATATTGTAACTTGATCACCTAAATAGAGAAATTGAGTTCTCTCCCCTTTGCATATAGATAAATTTGTCGAACCATGTAAATCTCTTGTTTCATTGAGTTTCTGCTTGGATTATTTCTGTAATTGATTTATAGGGTTTAAAATAGATTAACCCTAGGAAGCATAGCTGCATCAATAGAAGTCTTAGGGTCTACTTATACTTGAACATTATGAATGCTTCTAATGCTATTTAAATCAATTCAAACAAACACATGAATTCACTAGAACAAATCATTTGATCTCTTTCTGCAGTTACTCCACCATTGCCTGGGGAGCATCAGTGGACAAAGGGAAGCAAGCCGACGCCGACTATGGCTACAAGTCCCACAGCACGTCCGGGACCATCTTCGGCTTCTTCAGCGCGCTCGGAGATGTCGCGTTCGCCTACGCGGGCCACAATGTGGTTCTAGAAATCCAAGCCACCATCCCTTCAACCCCCGAAAACCCCTCGAAGAAGCCAATGTGGAAGGGAGTTATCGTCGCTTACATCGTTGTCGCGCTCTGCTACTTCCCTGTCGCTCTAATCGGATACTGGGCATTCGGGAACTCTGTTGATGATAACATCCTCATCACCCTCTCAAAGCCCCGGTGGCTCATCGCCATGGCCAACCTCTTTGTTGTGGTCCATGTCATTGGAAGCTATCAGGTTCTGAGTCTTCTCTGTTTTTGCTCTGTTTTTTTTGCTCTGCTTTTACTCTGTTTTTGTTCTGTTTCTTCTACCTCTCCTTACATGTTGTTTGATGGTGCAGATATATGCGATGCCGGTTTTCGACATGATGGAGACGGTTCTGGTGAAGAAGCTGCACTTCCCACCTGGGATCATCCTACGGTTGATCACTCGATCGACTTATGTTGGTGAGTCTCCTCTTCAAACATGCTGAAATTGTTATTTTGAAACTTCACCTTTTGGTTTCAGATTTTGATTTTTTTTTGTTTTAATAGTCAGTGAAACAACTTTTATGAAAAAAAACTAGTTGAGAGTAGTTTATCAATCTATTTATAGGTGTTTTTAGAAATTGGTTTCAAACAGGTCTAAGGCCTCATTTTCTCAACCATTTTTTTTTCTTCATAAACGTTGTTTTGTTGATGTTCTCATATAAACAAAATCCAAAATGAAAAGCTATAATTTTATTTTGTAGAAGTAGAATCAGTTTTTGACAGTTGATTTCAAGCAAGTCCTAAGTTGAAAAGGACTAATGGTCTTGCATTGTTGCAGCGTTTACGATGTTCCTTGCGATGACCTTCCCCTTCTTCAGCGGTCTGCTTAGTTTCTTCGGAGGGTTCGCGTTCGCTCCCACGACTTATTTCGTAAGTAAACTTACTCTCCATTCCCATGTATTGTGCCTTTGTTGAAGTAGAGACCAAAATCACTGACTCTCAAAAAAAACCTTTATTTTTCATTCACAGCTTCCTTGTATTATGTGGCTTTCCATATACAAGCCCAAGAAGTATAGCTTATCATGGATCACTAACTGGGTAAGTTTTTCATGAAGATTAATCACAGTAAAAATTGAGATTTTTTTAACTATTTGGATTGGTGAATCTGATTTGTAATCTTTGTCTCAGATATGCATTGTACTTGGTGTTCTTCTGATGATCGTAGCACCCATTGGTGGTCTCAGAGAGATCATAGTTAAAGCCAAGACATACAAGTTCTACTCATAGATGACATAAAAATTTGTAAGATTTGTGGGTGATGAAGAAGAGTGAAGACATCGACACATTGGAACTTTATATGCCCAAAACAAAATTTGGAAGTTCACAACATGAAATTGAACTTCTAAAGTCGTCGATGGATCGGTTTCTTTAGATTTGGCTTTTTGGATATATGTGTGTTTTATTTTATTTTTTTCTGGGCTGATTTTCTCTTGCTTTCCATGAGAGAGAATTTTGCTCTTTTATGCTCTCTTTATTGAATGTAGAATTTGATGCAATATCAGATTTGTAAGGAAAATGTTACATCCACTCTTTACCTCCATTTCATTTCGAGTCCACACTTATTTTTATTTTTTAAATATAAATATAGTACATCTTATTTATATATATTTTAATGAAAAATGAAATGTATACTGTAATGAATTGTGAGCACTCATTTATAAAAAAATGTTAAAATTTTTATGAGGTATATACATTGTTAATATGAGTATAGATGATTAACGATATGTTCTCATTCATTTAATTTGAATATATATTTTATGTTATTTAAAATAATATACTTAACAGACACATACCTTTAAAAAATTCATAATATGTGAAAGGCTACAAAAATGCATGTAAGGAAAATAAAAGGGACAGTCAAACTTGCAGTCACATTTGTAGCCTTAATATAACTTTTTGAAAGTATATACTTATATAATGAAACAAATCGTATTTACAAAAAAAAGGAAAAAAAGAAGTGTATACTCAAACTAACGAATGCATTTATTCTCTTATTTTCCCGGCCTGGGTTATAACTATACTCGCCCAAGTGAATATATATTTGATTTAATATTTAATATACACAGTTTGAATGAATTGCATGAATGACTCGAGGGTATCAATGCTTGTGCAAAAATGGTCCCCTAAAAAAAATTGAATGGAGTATTAATGCTCATGTAAAATGAACCGAGTTTTAATTAAGTCAGCAAATACTTCATCTCTATGAAAAAGATCAAATAATAAAATCCTAAAGAACATCATTCTTAAAAAAAAAAAATTCTACATGAGTATATATTCAGATGCATTTATAGACGTCACATCACTTAATGCATTATATAATATACACTATACAATTCATATAAGCTATTATGAAAAAATACATTTTATTCATTCCAACATGTATTTTATTAGATTATTATATGTATTAATAAAATGCATTTGAATTATCGAATGGGTGCTCATACGCGTAGTCCCATTTTAGGGTGCATTTGATTACGCGATTGCACAGCCTTGCGATTGTAGGAAGCTGCGTTTGCAATCATGCAACCAAACAGTTTTGCAATCGCAGTTTTAAATCCAGTTATTGCAGACAAATAGTATCTAAAAGCTGCGATTTCAAAAAGCTGAGAAAGTGAAACTCCTGCGAAATTAATTTTGCAATCGCAGATTCCTGCAGAATCAATTTTGCAATCGTGCAACCAAACGCACCCTTAGTCTCATCTATAGCTAATAGACGATCCCCAGCCGGCTATATATAAAAATTTAATTTTTTTTATTTAAACATATATTTCATTTTTTATAAAAATATATAATTTATTAAATAAATATATATTTCAAAACAAGACAAAGCAGTTGGAGGCATCTAACATATTCCTTGCAGAAGTGACTACAGGCCCAACACCGGCCCATCACAAGCAACGGCCCAGATTCATTATTCCTGAATGGCCCACGCAAAAACGTCTCTCTCACACACTATGAAAGAATCCGGACAAGAACCCTAAAAACCCAAAAAAGAATAAAAAAAAACATTTGCAAATCTCTTCAACTGGCTCTCCTCATCTCCTCATCCAAGAAGCTCCTCCTCCAAAACCCTAACCGATTAGGGATCCACACAAGGTTTAGTATTCGAAAATTTTCATTCACCAATGTTCATGTTGTTTTGTGTCAGTTGGATTTGGTCCTGATCTGTAAAAATTTCTGTGAAAAATTTTGATTCAAAGATTTGGTTTTTTTTTTGAGGGGTGGGGTGGGTGGGGGGGGGTGGGTTTTGTGAATCTCTGGTTGATTGGAAGGTTTTCTTGGTTTAAAGATTGGATTTTGTTTTTGTTTTGGTTTTTCAATTGGGGAATGGTTTTCCATTATTTGACTAAAAATCCATTCTTTGTAATTATGATCATCTTAAAATCCATTGAAATAATCATATAAAAAAAAACCCATTATAAAAAAATTAATTTTTTGTTTGTTTTTGTTGTTGATTTGTTCTTCAGTAGGGAATAGTTTCATATATATGATCAGCAAAAAAACCCATCTTTCTGTAAGTATTAACTTAAAATCCATGGAAATTGTCACACACAATAAGGAACCCATTATGATAATCTTTTTATTATTATTATAAACATGACTAGAAATCCATAAACATTATTTGCATTCAATATTATACTATTCAGACTAGCTTAACTATGTTTTGCTGGGTATTGTAAGTTCATTATATATTTTTCTGCAATCAAATATTACATACTACATGTTATTTTTTTTATGGGTTGCAGATCTTATCAGTTTTACATTAAAAGATTGTTTTCGGACATGGAGGGTGGGAAGAGCTTTGCTAGGAGAGACCAGCTTTTGAGTATACAAGACAAAGTTCAGAAAAAATGGGAAGAACATGGTGTCTTCAAAGCCGAGTCCCGCCCGAATCCACCAAAGGAGGGCGAGAAGTTCTTTGGCAACTTCCCCTATCCTTACATGAACGGTTCGCTTCACCTCGGCCACGGCTTCTCTCTCTCGAAGCTCGAGTTTGCTTCAGCCTACCACCGTTTGTGCGGTCGGAACGTTTTGTTGCCATTCGCGTTTCACTGCACGGGAATGCCCATTAAAGCCTCGGCCGATAAACTGGCCCGGGAGATCGAACGATATGGGAACCCGCCCGTCTTCCCGAATCTCGAGGAGGAGGATGCGAGCACCGAAGCAACAGAAGAAGCAAAACCTGAAGACGCGAATGCGGGGACGGTGGAGCCTGAGAAGTTCAAGAGCAAGAGGTCCAAAGCGGCTGCGAAGAAGGGGGTAGACAAGTTTCAGTGGGAGATCATGAGGAGCTTCGGTCTCTCGGATGAAGAGATCGTGAAATTCAAGGACCCATATCACTGGCTGAGCTATTTCCCTCCCCTTGCGATGGAGGACTTGAAGGTTTTCGGATTGGGGTGCGACTGGCGGAGGTCATTCATAACGACTGACATGAACCCATATTACGATTCCTTCGTGAAGTGGCAGATGAGGAAGCTGAGGGGGATGGGAAAGATTGTGAAGGACGTGAGGTACGCAATTTTCTCACCTTTGGATGGGCAGCCGTGCGCAGATCACGATAGAGCTTCGGGGGAAGGAGTTCAGCCTCAGGATTACACACTCATCAAGATGGAAGTGATCCCTCCCTTTCCTCCAAAGATGAAAAGTTTGGAAGGGAAGAGAGTGTTCTTGGCCGCTGGAACCTTGAGACCGGAGACAATGTACGGGCAAACGAATGCTTGGGTCCTTCCCGAAGGAAAATATGGTGCTTTTGAGATTAATGAGACTGACGTGTTTGTCATAACACAAAGGGCTGCTCTTAATCTCGCATACCAGAAGCTCTCTAAGGTTCCAGAGAAACCAACTTGTCTGATGGAGCTGACCGGTCAGGATTTGATAGGGTTGCCTTTGAAGTCTCCGCTTTCGGTGAATGAAGTTATATACGCGCTTCCCATGCTGAGTATATTGATGGACAAGGGCACGGGGGTCGTGACAAGCGTGCCCACTGATTCTCCCGATGACTACATGGCCTTGAACGACTTGAAGTCTAAGCCCGCTTTGAGGGCAAAGTATGGGGTGAAGGATGATTGGGTAATGCAATGCGAGCTCTATCCAATCATCAACATCCCTGAATTCGGTGACAAGTCTGCAGAGAAGGTGTGCATGGACCTAAAGATCAAGAGCCAGAATGACAAGGACAAGCTCGCAGAGGCCAAGAGGCTCACGTACCTTAAAGGCTTCACGGAAGGGACTATGCTCGTGGGGGAGTATAAGGGGAAGAAGGTTCAAGAGGCAAAGCCACTGATTAAAAACATGTTATTGGAGACGGGGCAGGCAGTCATGTATAGTGAGCCTGAGAAACGGGTCATGTCCAGGTCAGGGGATGAGTGTATCGTGGCCCTTACCGACCAATGGTACATAACGTATGGGGAAACGGAGTGGAAGAATAAAGCGGAGGAGTGCTTGTCGAATATGAAGCTGTATTGCGAAGAGACACGCCATGGTTTTGAGCACACTTTGAGTTGGTTGAATCAGTGGGCATGTTCAAGGTCTTTTGGACTGGGAACTCGCCTTCCTTGGGATGAGCAGTTCCTTGTGGAGTCCTTATCTGATTCGACGCTTTACATGGCTTATTACACCGTAGCCCACCTTTTGCAGAATGGGGACTTGTATGGGTCAGATGTCTCTTCTGTCAAGCCAGAGCAGATGACAGACGAGGTTTGGGACTTCATTTTCTGTGGTGGCGAACCCCCCAAGTCGGACATCCCTGAATCCCTCCTCAAACAGATGAAGAACGAGTTCGAATACTGGTACCCGTTTGATTTGCGAGTGTCGGGGAAGGACCTTATTCAGAACCACCTTACATTTTGCATCTACAATCACACTGCACTGCTGCCGAAGCATCACTGGCCACGCGGATTCCGGTGCAACGGGCACATCATGCTTAATTCCGAGAAGATGTCCAAGTCCACGGGAAACTTCAGGACCCTTCGACAGGCAATAGAGGAGTTCTCTACCGATGCCACCCGGTTTTCTCTTGCTGATGCAGGGGATGGGATGGATGATGCAAACTTTGTTTTCGAGACAGCGAACGCGGCCATACTGCGCCTTACAAAGGAGATTGCATGGATGGAAGAAATATTGTCTGCCGAGGCGACCCTCAGAACAGGACCCCTGTCAACTTATGCGGATCATGTGTTTGCGAATGAAATTAATATTGCAGTGAAGTCAACTGAACAGAATTACAATGAGTTTATGTTCAGGGATGCTCTCAAGACAGGTTTCTATGACTTACAAGCCGCGAGAGATGAATACAGGTATTCTTGTGGGGTGGGAGGCATGAACCGTGATCTTCTTTGGCGATTTATGGATGTTCAGACCCGTCTCATTGCTCCAATATGCCCACACTACGCAGAACATGTGTGGAGTGAAATCCTAAAGAACGATGGCTTTGTTGTGAATTCTGGTTGGCCAACCTCAGATTCACCTGATCTCACCCTCAAAAGGGCGAACAAGTATTTGCAAGACTCAATCGCGATGATGAGGAGGCTCCTTCAGAAGCAAATCTCTGGCGGGAAGAAATCCAAAAAGGGGGAAGATGCTCGTCCACAGGAGGAAAATAAGTTCACTGTGGCGTTGATATATGTGAATGAACAATATGGTGGTTGGGAAGAGGAGTGCTTGAGGATACTCCAAGACAAATATGACCCAAAGAGTCGTTCTTTTGCTCCCCATCAAGAGATTGTTCAAGCTTTGCAGAAGAGTAACATTGGGCAGGGCGAAGATTTCAAAAGGATACAAAAACTCTGCATGCCCTTCTTGAAATTCAAGAAGGACGAGGCGATATCTGTCGGTCCACAGGCTTTGGACTTGAGGTTACCTTTTGGCGAGATTCAGGTTCTTCAGGAGAACTTGGATTTGATCAAGAGGCAGCTCGCACTTGAACATGTCGAGGTGTTATCTGCATCAGATGAGGTTGCGCGCAGTAAAGCAGGAACATATTCAGCGTTGCTGAATCAGAACCCTCCATCGCCGGGACAACCTATTGCAATCTATATGAGCAGTTAAGAATTTCGTGGGTTGTCCACTCAGACTGGAGCCTAGACATCAATCACAGATTGCGTGTTGGTTTTTCTCCTGCTGGGAAGATTTTGTGATGGTGTTGTTTGTGTTTTGTTTTTCTGGTTGTGTGGTGACGTAGAACATTTATTTTCATCAGGCTTAATTTAATTTGTCTCAGAGTGGTATTTGGTAAAATTAAACTTATAGTTTGGTTTAGAAGAAAATGAAGTTAGCTCTCCTGCTCCTTTTTGTGATGGTTGAGTTTCATTTATTCAGGTAATCAATCAGATGTGTTGAACTTGCCTATTTTCTTCTTATGCGTGATGGTGTTCTTTGTGGTTTCTTTTTTATGGTTGAATTTCATTTATTCAAGTAATTAATCAGTTACATTGCACTTAAATATTATATTCTTATGTATGATATTGATGTTTATTGTGGTCTCTTCTGTTATGTTTCGATTTTCGAATTACTGAACATAGCTCTGCAACTTCTGCTATTGTCTGCTCCTCTTAATGCATATATATGTAAATGTCTGGTGTCACGATAGAACTGCTCATGAATGCCCAGGTTTTCATGTCAAGCCTAGAAGAAAAGGGACATGGTTTTGTCATTTCTGCATTTCATACATCCCATACAGTGAGCTTTTCCAGGTCAGTTCAACTGAATGTGTTTTGTTAATCCTCTGGAATAGAAGGTTATTCAATGTGGGTAGTTTAAACTGTACTGTGTTTGCACAATCAGTTTTTGGATAATATTATACTGAGAAAACGTTATGGTTAGTCCTTTCTATCTGAAATTTGTGTTTTATTCTGAACTTTTCCTGAATCAAGCCTAGAATACATCGAATTGCGAATCTTTATCCTTGTTGAATTATTGATTTCTGAATCCGCGACAAGGCCAATAGCTGGACATTGAAGGTCAATTATGCTTTTGACAGTGTGTTATGTGGGTGTCATACTTTGCTTTGTGGAAGATATGATTGTTATTATTATAGATCATTGAAGACCTTGAGAGCTACTGCATTGAAATAACCAGTGAATCATCATAATTTCTTCATAGTTTCTTTCATGTTCAACCTTCAAATCTACTTACGGTATGCCTTTGTGACATTAGTTGTCGAATTATGTTCAAAACGTTACATTAACATACTTATTTCCGGCCTTATTTTTAGTCTCACTTTCATATGGGTACATGCATTCATATGGGTGTTTTTAGATATGCATTCATTTCATATGCATTACCTGAATATAAAAAAATGAGGTTAAAAGTTATTCTTGTTGTTCTTGGTTTTGAACTTGAATGGGAGTACTTTTTTTTATGAGATCGAAAAAAAGTTGGAGAGTTCATCTTTTCGACATATGCTTTAAATTAGTGTTTAATATCATAAAAAAAAGATAATTTTAAAATATATATAAAACATGGATTGATTTGTTTTCTTCCAATATTTCATTATTTTCGTATCAAACTATAAAAATTCTTTCATGATTTATTTTCTGACTCATGGTTTTATATACAAACAATCACACTTGAAATGTGATATAATTGGTGGATTATCTTTTTAATTGTGGGTGTTAAAAGTTTACTTGAATATCACTTGTGTGTGTTTGATTTTGCATTTGTGTGATTGTAAAATTGATTCTTAAAGAATCTAAATTTTAAAACTGATTTTACAAAAAGCTCAGCTTCCAGCTTTTGAAAATTGCAACTTTTGAACACTATTTGTCTAAAATCTATATATAGGAAGCTGCTATAGTAAAACTAATTAGTTGCATGATTGCATGAGCAACTTTCTATAAATGCAAAAGATGTTCAATCGTACAACCAAACGCTACCTTAAGTTTTGAATAAATTCTCTTCTATGACTAAATAATTATATATATTCATTACATAACAAAAAACATGTTTCATATAACAGAGCATATTCTGTTTATTTGTAAAACAGGGTTGCATGAGGAACTTCACATAAAAACTGTGATAATGCTCAACCAATGAATCTGATATTTTTGTTTTCAATTTTCATTTTCTAAGATTACAAAATCAAAATTTGTATGACCATGCATAAAATCTACATTTACTTAACAAAGCAAAATAGCATTTATGCAAGAAAAAAAAATTGTGATGTCTAACTTTATTAATATTTATTTATATACAAAAATGCATTTCACATGATCTGCACTTTTAAATGATTTTTCCATGTAAACAATTTCCCCTGCTATCAGTATTCAACATCAATACCAACAAAGCTGGAATTTTTTTTATAAAAGTTATTAAAGAAATTTAGCTAAATTATGTTTTTGTGAACCTCAATTTATTGATGACTGTCGCTTTTAGAGGTTTAATTATTTGTTAGGTGAGTTAATTATATTAAGGTCAAATGGATAACAACATTAGAGACACAAAGAAATAACAACTTTGTTAGTCTTACCTTTGTATTAGAAAAAGATGAGAACATATATTTTCTGGTCAACACTTCTCTGAGAATCTTTGGGAGGCCACAGTTTTATCAAATATTGGGAAAGCTTTTCGTTGTCTTTGTTTATATTATGCTTCTCCTCTCTTCTTTCCTCCCTCCTTTGTATTATCATTTTAAAATTTAGATCTTTACCCTTTTTATATTAATATATTAAAGTAACAATTGTTTATTTTTTTATCAAAAAAAATATAAAATAAAAAATTTAAGCTACACTGCTGAACTGAACGGATGAATTAGTAATTTTTTTTATGAGATTGAAAAAAATTGGAGAAACAATAATCAATTATCTATCTCATGCGGACATTTATTCCATTCACGATAATCTTAAGACTTTTTTCTAATTGTTATAATATGTGATCAATAATTTAGAAAAAAGTTGAGAAACAATGTATCATGGGACACACATTACATTTGATAATCATAGAACTTTTTCCTAATTATTATAATATGTGATCATAACATAATTTTTTAACGGGTCACTGTTTTTCTTCAATTAAATGTTAATATTTCTTTATTTACCCATTCTTAAATCAAACTTATGATATTCTTAACAAAAAAAAACTCGATAAATATTATTATAAGTAAAATAAATTTTAATTTTAACATAAAAAAAGTGTAAGTTTTAAGAAGATAAACTTAAGTCTGTCAATTATCCAAAAAAATATCTGCATCCGATCCGAATCTTTATCCGAAAATAAAAATATCCGTATTCAAAAAATCCATATCCATATCCGAAAAAATAATCTCAAATTTTTTTGATCATTGGATATACTTTCCGATCCGAAAAATATCCGTTGTGGCAAAAAAAATGTTAATATTAGTATTCATTATCTACCATTGGATTTTGATCAAAGTGACTCACATTCTTTCTAATAGTTGTAAAGTTAGGACTTGGGTTTGTGAATTTTTAATTTTAAGTCAATTTTTGAACTTTAAATAAAAATTTGTTACGTTTAATTATTTATTTATTGATTTCGGATATTTCAGATAATTATCTGAATCCGTATCCGAAATTTCGGATCGGATACGAATACACTTTTTAAATATCCTTCAAATACGGATACGGATACATAAAAAAAATTTCAGATACGGATACAGATATGATTATATCCGCTCCGTATCTGCTCCGTTGACCGGCTTATCATAAACTTGTCCCGCCTTATCAATAGTATTTTTTACAGGAAATACATTAAAGTTAAACTCAGCTTTCCCGCTTCGAGAAAAGCCACTTCTTTAAACAATTTTTATTTATATATTTGAGTTATAAAAATCTTTAAGATTTTGTTTAGAACATGTTTTAATATTATAAACAAAAATTTCATTTTAAAAAATATATAAAATATGAATTGATTTGGTTTCTTCCAATATTTGATTGCATTGATTGCATATCAAAACATAAATTTTTTCATGATTTATTTTTCTATCACTCATGATTTTATAAAGAAAACAATCACACTTGAAGTGTGATTAAATATAATCGGTGGGTTCATGATGAACTGTTCATCTCTTTAATCTCCTTTTACAGCTAGACAGTCTTCCCAATCAACTTGGTGTGGGTGTTAAAAATTGAGTTAATCAATACTTTTTATATCAATTTTTTTCATGAATAAATCATCCCCTAATGTGTGATCAAAATTAATTATGGATGTGTTACAAATTTATTTATAATGCTTGGAGAATGGGCATTGTCAAATGGGCTGTAAAAAAAAAGACAAATGATTACTTTTTTTTTTTGAAAATCCATAAATAACAAACAAATGATCGCTTTTGTCAAAAAAGAAAAGAAAAGGAGAGCAATCAATTTTGCTAAATTTTTTGTTTGAAAAATTTCTCAAAGCAAATATTATATTTTAAATATTAATATTCAAATTCAGATTTCTCCAGAGTTTAGGGGTGAATATATATATTTTTTATGAACACCGACTTGGATAATCAAGTAACATTCTAAGTGCCTGTTTGGCAACAACTCTAAAAACAGTTTTTAGTTTTTGAGGTCACATCAAGTCAAATTTTATCATCATTTAAAAGCTAAAAGTTGTTACCAAACAAGTTAACTTAAATACATCATCATTACTAGATTTTATCTCTAAACTGCACCTCAAAATCTGTGTTTTATAAAGCAGCCATCATTATTACACCATCAAATCATCATCATTACACCCTCAAAAGGTGTGCATAAAGCTGTAAAAGCTAAAAGCTGATTTTTAAACTGTGTTTCCAAACATGCATTAAGAAGATAATTAAAATCAAGATTTGAGGGTTTTTTTTCTCTATTTTAGCTTTTATATATAGAGATTATAATAGCTATTTAAATTATTAAAAAATATGCACGTAAGATAATAAATATAAATAGTTTATATGATGCAAATATATATAATTCGGGTGGAGCTATTTGCACCCCTCTGTTTGCTGAGCACACCCCTTTTAAATGAGTTAGTATTTAAATATTCATTCATAAATGGATACTAAAGACACCCATTCTGGAAAGAGTTCTGGAATGGGAAAGACACCTAAGATGTCTAGATATATTTGATCCGTAGACACATATGATGTCTATGGAGCAGAAGTGAAACTTGTAGATTCTGGAATATGTAAGACACCTGAAATGTCTAGGTATTTGTATTACCTAGACACTGCTGCATTCTATCAAAATAGAGGTGAAATCCGTAGGTTTTAACTAATTAGGTAGACACCTGAGATGTCTAAGTATATGTGATCTCTAGACACTTCTGCAATCTATCAGAACATAAGTGAAATAAGTAGGTTTTGACTAATGAGATAGACACTTGAGGTGTCTGAGTATATATAATCTCTAGACACTGTTGTACTCTATGGGAACAAAAGTAAAATTTGTAAGTTTTTACTAATAGGGCAGTCTATGGGAACAAAAGTGAAAGCCATAGAGTGGTTCAACAACATTCATAAACATATGTTTGTTGAAAAACATTCAAAACTCATTTCTTTCATTCAAAGCTCATTCATTCAATACCACATGAAAATTGATCAACATCATTTATACATAATCATATAAGCATTGTTAAACTGATAACAAGTTCTTCGACAAAAACAATAATATACTTGTCACTGTCGATAGAGTTAGTTTTTGTAGACAATGGATCAGTCGACGAGGCCTTAGAAACAAAGCTAAGTAATTTTTTAAGGAGGCACAAGCTATTACCGAGGTGAGGGAGACAATCAATTTGTTATTTTTTTGTGGAGATTTAAAAGGAAAAATGAAATGTTAAAATTTTCTTTTTCTGAAAGGATTGACACATGGAATGTCTACGAAATGTGAAACCGTCGACACTGGTAGTGTCTATGCGTGTAGAAGAATGATAACTTGTTCACATCTTCGATTCCATCCCCCCCAACCTCGTCTCCTGGTCTACCTCATCTCCACCTATGCCTATTACTCCCTCCACGAACACTGCTTCCACGCATTCACCGTGAAAAAAGCGCATTTTTTTGGCGTCGGTTTTGATCGGACGACCCTCATCACCGCCTTTCCGTGGATGTCAAGGACTACCAACGTATTTTCTCGGAGACGTTCTTCCCTACCGACCCAGCCCCACCCTCCGCCCCAACCCCACCCTCTTCCTCCTCCTCCTCTTGCATAAGTTTTTAAGGTTTATAGTGGGGTGTACAGTGGAAAGTAAAATGTTACATAAGTACTGGGGTGTGTACAGAACCCAAGTTATTTGGGTGGAGTGTGCTCAACAAACAAATGAGTGCAAATAGTCCCACCCATATAATTCAGATGTTTTGGGATCGGACCTGGGCATTTTAGGTACTTAAATATCAGATAATTTTTATTTGTTTGATTGTAGCGAGAAGGGTGTTTCTGAAAATAAGTCAAAACAAAGGGGTCATTCACAAATCCTCCTCTGACTAAAATTTCCCGCCATTTCTTCTTCCGAGCGCGCCTTCTCTTCCACCTCTTCATCACAAACCCTAAAAAACAAAAATAAAAACAAAAATTAAAAAAAGGTTCGCCATGGAAGAAGAGATCAAATCGGAGTTCGAGAAGAGTGGGTTCTCATTCGACGAAGAGGAAGATCAGACCCTCCAAAAATGTAAATTATTTCTCTCTCGATCGAACGCTCGATATTTTTGGGTTTTTTTTTCTTTTCATGTTGTTTGGATCGGTTTCTCTGAATGAACTCATTTTATTACCAAACAGGTCTCACTTTTTGCATAAATTACAAGCTCAGCCCATCCGACCTTGTCTCGAGCTGGGAGATCTACTACCTTAACAGGTGAAAAAAAAATTCTTTCTTTGAGCCCTGATTGGGGTTTTTGTTCACGTTTTTGTGAAAAGATCAGGACTTTTGATCTCTTGATTGAACCATTGTTGGGTTTGTGAAAAAAATGTTTCCTTTAGTTGATCAAGTGTGACTGTATGAGTTTGAGAGGGGAAAAGTCTCACTTTTAGTTTTTTTTTTAATTTTTGAGGGGGAAGGGTTTTGGGTTTTATACAAATTCATTTATTATTTTATAATGATCATTGTTTATAACGTTTTGATGGATCTGGATATTCCGGGTGGATTGAATTTATCATTACACACTCTGATATGGTTTTGATTTATATAGTGATGTCACGGAAGTTACCCTTTTATGTGTTTGTTGGATTTCAAAGGCGTTACAGAGCGATATAAAAGAATCCTTTTAGTTAATCTGCTGCCTGTCTGCTTTTTTTTTCATTTGGTGTCTGAAGTTTGTGCTTCAGTTTGATTTGTTTGAGTTATAAAACTTATGGAGTTTATGTCAATGGATTCAATCGATTTTAGAGATACGAGGTTTTATATATTCTTGATAACTTTGTGCTGTTTTCAGGCAGCTGGGTGGATCCAGGGTGGAAAATGCGCACATGGATGGATTCCTATTGCACCTGCAGATGGAGCAGAAGGACACCATTATGAAAGAGGAAACAAATCTGCATGTCTACTCGAGCAACGATGTTGACATGTGAGTGTACCCACTTAATGCTACTAGTTGAATTCATCTTTTCCCCTGCTTGAGTAGGCCACAATTCATGGGTATCAAACAAAAACGTGTGACAAGATAGGAGAGGTACCCCCTCTTCACCGAAGGTTCTTTGGTTTGATTCTTATTCCTCCTGATAAGATAATATTCAATGAAGAAAGTAAAAAATGAAAGAACATCAAATATGTGGAAACTGCGTCCTTTTCTCTAGTCTATCATTCATGATTCTGATAGGAGAGTATTGAAACCGTTCGAGAAAATACATTGCATGCAAAAAATTGCTATGCATTCTTCTGATCCAGAAGTAGTGTGAGTGGAATGAAGTGTGTAAAGTCTAATTCTTGATGTGTAACAATTTATTTTCTGTATAGGCTTTTAAGTGCTGAGCATGAAGGTTTTCATGTTGGAAATCCTGACACCCCGCCACATGAATCTGACCAACCATTTCTGGAAAGTCATAATTCGGTATTGACACCTGGAACGATTGAGAAGGCTTCCACGGAGAAGTCATCAAGGGTTGCTAGTAATCGGATGACGCCGTTTGGACAAAGGATGAACAAGTTCGTGCTGCAATCCTCTTTCAATTCTCAAGACATGGAAAATGAAGCGAAAAAGGAAGATCTTGAGGACCAAGAAAATGATGTCATCCGTAGGGTCCAGCCCGGTCACAGGTGTTCTTTGCAAGTTCATCAGTCTCAGCCAAAATCTGGTTGCAGGTTCTTGTATGACCGAATTGAAGATAAGGTAATTAACACCAACCTGTGAATTTTGTTCCTTGTGTTCTATCCTCGCATTCTAAACAGAATTTTCCATCAATTAGTTCAATTTCCTTGAAAATCACATTAGAAGGAAAGCTACAGCATTGGCCAAGTCTGGGCTTTATGAGGAACCCACTGATGCCACTCTGGCTTCACAGGTAACTTACGTCTCTACTTGTTTCCTTTTCAACTTTTTTGCATTTTTTTCTTATCGACTCATGTATATCATTGTTTCTTTCAAAACCTCGCACACTAGAAAAGTGTTTTCGCAGTTGGCATGGTCTGTTGTGAAGGAGAAGGTCATCTGAATGAAAAGTCCCTGTTGCTACAAGGCAGGTATAGATGATTATTTTTCTTACTGTTAATATATATATTCTAAATTGAGTTTTAAGCTATATACCTGTATCACTGCAAAACAGTATGATTTGTAAACTTATATGCTATCTACTATTTTCCTTCACTGCAGTGTTGAGCATTCTTTAGGACAACGTGTGCGTCTTGATGTCCAGAATTTGTCCCAGTTTTCCTTATTTCCTGGTCAGGTAAATCTCTGAATTACCATGTCATGCAATTTCAAAGTGTCCTTCCATCTGGCAAGTAATTATAGAGTTGTCACCTTTCCAGGTTATTGGTATCGAGGGAAATAATCCAAGTGGCCACTGTTTGATTGCATCACAATTGGTCGATTCATTTCCGTTGTCAAATTCTTCTGATCCGGATATGCCTCCAGAAAAGAAGCAGGCCATGGACCCTGAACAGCAATCGGATTCTTCTACCTTTCAGTCAAAGGAGTTATCTTTGGTATGCCGTAGTATTTAATTCATTCTAGATATTTTTCTTGATCATTAATGACCTTCCATGATAAAGATAAAGTCTGTGGAGGATACAGGCAAACAACATTTGGGGTCTGGATGAATTAAACATTTTTCTTATCATGTCAAGGTTATTTATACTTTTGGGAAGAAACCATTAATTATAGAATTTTGGTTGCCATGCATGGCCAATTATAGTTTATTTATTATGCATCACTAGATTCACTATGCTTTATCATGTGAAGTATTTGGTGATCTTTTCATGATAAATATCTACAGGTCATTGCAGCTGGCCCTTTCACTACAACTGACAACTTGTTGTTTGAGCCATTGTCAGAACTGCTTTCTTATGCCAGTAGAAAGCAACCTCAGCTGCTTATATTGGTGAGAGTCCAAAGTTGTTTGATTTGAGTACACTGGATATCTTTTCATTATTTCCATTGTTTAATTTTTAACTGATTTTAAGCTTGTGACAGCTGGGACCTTTTATTGATTCTGAGCATCCTGAGATAAAGAAAGGAACAGCGAATAGAAGTTTTGATGAGATATTTCATGTTGATATTATCAGAAGGGTCAGTGGCTCCACCATGCTAAATTCCTTATATATTTATATTAATGGATAATAAAAATAGCTTTCTTGATTTTCCTAAATCCTTGTATAGTTGCAAGATTATGCAGAATACATGGGGTCAGTTGCTCGTGTGATTCTTGTTCCATCTACACGTGATGCTCACCATCATTTTGTCTTCCCTCAGGTTCTCATTAGGCTTTTTTACAATATATCCATAATTATTTATTAACCACATCAATTTGTTCCTCAATGATACTAATTATTTTATGGCTAACATGGTACTGCAGCCTGCATTTGATATTCAACTACTCGAAGATCTACAACACCAAGTATGGCTCATTCCATTAATCTGAACTCTTTTTGTGTATATGTGTGCGCGTGGTGGGTAGGTGGTGGGGGGTGTTGGTTTTTTGGTTGGGGATTCTTTCATATAGTAAATGTTTTTTTCCCACAAAATGCTGCTAATTTCATCGCTTCCTAATAAACATTGAATTACATTTTACTGTTCCAGATCACTTTTCTTGCAAACCCAAGTCTCGTCTCTGCGAATGAGGTACATGTTAATGATCTTTCTCTGATCCCCTGATCGATATGAAGTCATATTTGTTAGTAGATGAAATGTGAGTGATGAATTTGATTATGAAGCAGAGTGATCTTTACAAGAAAAAGAAACCCTTCATTTACATCATGTTTATGGGTGCTACTTCATATAATAATATTATTAAAACAGTTTACAACTTCACATTATATCTCATGTGCCTTTCTAGAAACTTGTAATGCTCATATTATATATTATTGAAATAGCATATATATATATCCATGCCTTCTCTGCGCCTATGAATTGATATGTGAGTGAATTATATGTTTTCTTCAGTAACAATAGAGTTAAAATGGAGAAGTTAAATTCAGAAAATCATACATTATAGGAAATTCTGCATGAAAAAAAAAAGCCATTAGCATGTGTTAATGATATACAAGGTCTAATTTGGAAAGTGGCTGTGCATCCAGAATCCCCTCTGATGCCAGGAATGCTAATAATAACACTATTTGAAATGATCTAAGCTCCAATAACTATTTTATCAGTCTTCAGTTTTCCATAGGAAGTTCTGTAATGCTTCTATACTCATTAGATGCATAAAGCCTGTCTAACATTGACCAAAGCCAAGCCCAGCTACTAAATACATTGTTTTTGTTAAGACTTTCAGTTACATGAAATAAATGTTCAAATGCATCCCACGTGATTGAACTTCTTGTGACTCAACATTAATTTATGGGAACTTACCTGTTCCCCACAAAATTTTAGATGTTGTAACCTAAGTGAACTATCCCCTTGGAATCATGAAGACCATCAAAGATTTACTGTAAATAGTTGGACTTTATGAGCATCAGTGTTCTGTTGCATCTAATTTAATCTACAGATCATGATAGGTTGCTGCACTGTGGATATTCTGAAACATCTTAGCAGCGAGGAGATTTCACGAACTCCACCGGCTGCATCATCTGGAGATAGAATGGGCCGACTTGCGACTCACTTGCTAAACCAACACAGGCAAGTCTCTGTATTTTTGCTAAAGAAACACCTAATGAAGGGGGATATTGATTGGAGAAATTGTGAAGTGCTCAAAAATCACCATACAATATGTGGGATTGTTCTTTGTGGCGGCCTTTTAAATACATGATTATAAGACTGAAACATTTGTTTTCTTTGGGACAGCTTTTATCCAATGTATCCTCCCTCAGAGAGCCTTCCTTTGGACCTTTCGGTTGCACCAGAAGCTCTTGAGATGTCTTCCATTCCGGATGTTCTAATACTTCCTTCAGATTTAGCCCCTTTTGTGAAGGTAATAATAATTTCTTCTACTTTATTACAAGCATGATATTCATCATGTGAGCTTGTGTTTTCCCAAAAAATCATTCATGGAAGAGCAGTCTTTTTTCAAATGTCATCTTTTAATCTATTGAGAGAAGCAGTTTTGATCATCATGCTCATGAAAATACTCTGGACACAAGTTGGTCTTATCATGGAATCCATCCATTGAGTTTGTGAGCTTATAATATGGACAATTCATGCAATCTCTAAATGGAAAATGCAGGTTCTTTCCACTGGTGACTCAAGTTTAGAAAGCCATATGAGGTGCATTGGTGTTAACCCTGGGAGATTGGCCAAGGGTGTTGGTGGAGGAACCTTTGTAGAGATCAACTATAATGGCTGTCCAGACAAGACGAGCGTCTCAATCGTTCGCATTTAAAATCAAATATAATGTCAGTACGCAAATCAAGCACTTCGAGTATAAGGTGCCTGATTTCTGTTCTTTTCTTTTGTCACTGATGCACATTGGAATGTAATACTTTGGTAAATTATGATAAAAAAAATGGCTTATCATTGAGCATGATAAAATTTTAATTCATTATTAGTGTAAAGAAACTTATTGTTTGGCCCACTCATGCTGAAACTTCTGTTCAATAGAAAGTAAGCTTGGTGTTCACTCAGTTCCAACAATTCAATGTGGAACAGAGTCATCTACTAGGGACAGATTCCCGAAGTTACTTTTGCCATCTTAATATGTTATGATTTTTTTTGGAAGCTACACATTTGTATAATGATGTACATATCTTTACAAAAAAAAAAAAGTATACATTTGGATGAATTGAATGCGCACACGTTTTTTTACATCTTTTCCTAATCAAGTATATGCTCACCTCATTCAATATATACTTGATTAGGGAAATCATATAATCAATTAGGATTATAGTATTGACTGAGTGTATCAGCGTCTGTCTTTCTAAACCTGTTAGTTGAAATATTATATGTATTTGCTATGAATTCATATCCAAAAAATCAGAAATTATTTGATATTCGAATACATGTAGTGTGGATCTTGATATCATCAAAAAATCTGATCAAATGTGTTGATTATCCGAAAAATATTATGTAACCGTGTCCGAATCCAAAGAGATCTAAATTAAAAAATTATAACTCTATTCGTATGATAAAGGGTAGGATATGGATTAAATGATCAATTATCAAACTTATTTCTTGTAAAGAATGGATCCAACATATGTTCAAATTTGGTTTGATATCATCAGGTAATTGATCTGCGAAAGAGTGCACGTCTCCTATGCACTCTTTGCAGGTGCAATCATTCACAAATATTCATGGGCAATTTTTTTACTCATTTTCATAGTTCTGTTGTATGCGTTATTAAAATAATTTTATATTATATATGATATCATTTAAATTATTGGAATACATACTTTACATTTTATAAAAATATATAACTCATTAAATAAGGTATATGATTTTAAAAATAAATAAAAACACGTGTAATCATGTTATTGCATGTATGAATACATATATAACCCATGTCCTTTAAAGTGTGCATTACAAGTAGGGCTTGTCTAGTCTCATCCATCATTTTTCTTATCCCACCAATTGGTTAAAAAAAAACCCGGTGTTTTGCTATCCCCACCGATCCGGTCAGTTCAACCAAATTTGGTCATCATTTCAGGTTTTGGGCGACCGGACTTGGTCGTCATTTCAGGTTTTGGGTAACTGACTAGCTTTGGTCATCATTTCAGGTTTTGGGCGACCGAACCTAGTCGAACATGATTTGTAATAAAGTTTATAATTTTTTTTTCTTGAAAACATAATCTCACGACGTGTATCCTCCTTGAATCCTTCATATCACTCCAAGTCTGAGTTGTAATGTAGAGAGAATAAATCAGTATTATTAAATGTAGAATATAAGAACAATTTTTTTACATAAGTTACATACAAATTTCAAAAGTCAAATATAAAATGTGTTTAGATCATCTTGTAGGTTTTTTTTATTTTCAAACAAATAATCATCTTAATTACAAATTCAAACGGAGCTTAAAAATTATATATATTTGTCTAATAAGATATTTTTCTATAAAAATTTGAATTAATTGAAAGTATATCTACTTACATTTTTTTCAGTCCCTTAACTGTTGTTTGGATAAAAAAATAAATGTAGAATATGATGGATAAACCCAAAAATTTATTTGTTTACAAAGAATAATTAGATATAGTTCTGAACCCTGTTTGACCAATTACGGTCGCTCAAAATCTGAAATGACGACCAATTACGGTCGCCCAGAATCTGAAATGACGATCAAGTCCGGTCGCCCAAAACCTGAAATGACGACCGATTTCGGTCGAACTGGATTGGTGGGAACAGTAAAACACCGATTTTTTTTTGTTAATTGGTGGGATAAGAAAAATGTTTGATGGGGATAGACACGCTCTTACAAGTAAGACAGTCTTATTTATAGTCTCACATTATCGCATATATTTAATCTAATGAGTTATTTCTATGAAAGATGAAGCGTATAATTAACGAATTACATGGATCTTTTTTATAAAAAAAATGTAAAATTGCAAGCAAAAATGTAACTTCTTAGTCATCTAATATAATCACTTGTATGATCTCTTCCCATTTGAAACAGATTTTCACATACAACTTATGTGTAAATTGATTAAAATAAATGAATGTCGGAAAGCTATTCTTAA
Organism: Acorus calamus; assembly: GCA_030737845.1. Taxonomy (NCBI): domain Eukaryota; kingdom Viridiplantae; phylum Streptophyta; class Magnoliopsida; order Acorales; family Acoraceae; genus Acorus; species Acorus calamus. The sequence goes on along the minus strand of CM060873.1, from coordinate 2,747,863 downwards.
CTAAGTTTTTTTTTCATAAAATTTATTTTATTGACAATTAAACATAAAAACCAAAATTTGAATTTTTTTTTTTGAAAATTGATGTCCTAGAATTTGACCCCTTAACCTCCTTATTGGATAAGAGTGTTAGCCAGATAACCCAAACTTAATATTAAAATTGCTTAACATGATTTATTTATGCCAATGAATAAAAAATATCCTCCCGTGTCATTTTAAAAAAATTATCTCAACTAACACTTTCATACACATTTTGAAAAATGTCACATTTATGATCACACACACCTCTCACTTATTTCGGTATAGTTGTCATTTAAAAAATCATAAACTTTTATCTTCACTTTATCCAAGGTAAATCAAAAAAAAAAATCAGTTTTATATTTCCCAATAAGAATAAAAAAAATAATAAAGTAAAAATAATGGATTTTTTAATTTTAAATCCTTATAAACATGTTTATTTAGGTATCGATCATTCATTTCTTCGTATTTCTTTTTAAGTCCCTAAATTCAACCGCATATTTAATTTTTAATCCCTCCATCAAACGTCCATTCATACACCATTGGTTTGTAAAATATGATTTTATTTTTAAGTCTATGTAAACTATGTTATCTAGTGATCAATTCCTCTTTCTTCATTTTTCATTTTAAACCCCCAAGTTCAAACATTTTTTTCATATTAATCCATAGACAAACTGTCTGCATAATATTGTATGTATTTTAAGATTTGAAACTTGTATGCAAAATGCTTAGTGAAATATCTAAATCAAAACTGCATTTACTTTATTAGGTGTTCAATGACAATTTCAGTATGATTCGGTTGCATATGTCCACCAAATCCAAGATTGCATTCCCTATAATTTTGATTGTCTAATTAGGATTGATTGCATAAGCAGAAAAAGAATGATTAACTAAGAAAAATTTAAGATTTTTTCTTTATTGAATTTTTATTTAAATGATTTTTTTATCAAAAATTGTGAAATATTAAATTAAATAATTTGAGTTTATTTAGAATTTTAATTTTTTGTATGCAGTCAATGAAAAAATTATTTTACATGGTCATAAAATTTTATTTATTTATATTTAGATATCCAAGATTTTCTCCCACTATGATAGAATCTTGACTACGTCACTACACACTACAATTGATTTAAAAAATTAAATGATGAAGTTGAGATCCAGAAAATCAATATCAAAATACTTATCCATTTGGATATTTCATCAAACGTTTTATATACAGGTTTCGAATATCAAAATACTTCAAAAATCAATTAGACATTTTGTCTAGGGACTAATAAGAAAAAAAAACGTTTGAAGTTAGGGAACGAAAATGAATTATAAAAAAAGGAGGGTCTGATAACTAAATAAGACAATTTACAGGAACTTAAAAATAAAAATCACATTTCACAAACTACGGACGTTTGGTGGGAGACTAAAAACGAAATATGCGTTGAATTTAGGGACTTAAAAATAAATATGAAGAAAAAATGGATCAATCATAAAATAAACATGCTTATAGGGACTTAAAACTAAAAATCCAAAATTTATTTATTATGTATGGATTGCTATTTATTCCAATATAACTATCGGGGTGAATAAATCTATATCACACCCCATAGGAGCTTTATGTTTTTCAATTAGAATACCAGAAAAGAGATAACCCAAGAAAAAAATCATTATTATGGATAGATTGTTATTTACTTCTCCACTTACCAAACGTGGGACAAGAGAATACAAACCGTACACGCTTTAGATCCCTGAAAGGATGATAAAGATTCAAGAAAACCTCCCAGTTGGATTGAACTCCCTTGTGGCAACCCCTTTTGTTTCTGGAATAAGAAAGTGAATAAGGCAAGAATAAGCTTAATACTCAAGAAAACATATATGGATAAACTGTAATAGTGTTTTTTTTTATTTTTAGAAAAAGATAAAACTGTAATAGTTATGCATGACAGAGGTAAGTATAGTCTGTTCCTCCTCATTCATCCAAGTTTATAGCTACATATTGATAAGACAAAACACAAGATACAAAAATTTATCAATACCAAGAAAAGATAGCAATCCAACAGAAAACATCTGTGTAACTTTTTATACTCGGACAAGCTATTCACGAACCAAACGGGAGGGTTTAGTGTTTTGGATTATATATCAAGACAAACCAGTAGTTGTTTTCTTAACTAAACAACAAAATGTCAGCTCCAGTAGTCCTTTCTTTGGCAAATAGCATGTGAAAGACATTAACATTCAATCAAAATCACCCAAAAGCATCAACACCTCAAAGCAAGCATGAAAACAGACATAAAGAAATGAAGGCTACAGAGATCTGCAATGAATTGGTTGTTTAAAACCCAGACCTGCATCAAACACAAGAAATTTCTGTGATGAATTGGTCAAGGACACATGTTAATCGAAGATTTGCGCAATCAAAGTTGCATTAAGAGAACACATAGGGATCAAAGATGTTCTAGAGGCAACTGTCACCAAATAAGATTAGCGTGACGAAATACAGAAGCATACAGGATTGAAGAAACACAGAATCTTCGGTGCTGATGCTTCTTCGATTGATCTCCATGTGGATATAAAGTTCAGACTTTGAATCCATGAAACAATCAAACAATGAGCACTAAAAATACCCGTAATACCATCACACAAATACACAATGTTATAATCTTGCTTTCTAATATGCTAGCAACTGTTTTCAGAGAATACATAGAACTCCTGCTGATATAAAATTCTAGTCAACCATGTCTTTTATGCCAGTAAATCTTCAACATCTATAACTGAGGACTGAATCATCTGCCCAAAAACATCGATATTTAGCAATTACAGAGTTGTGCTGAATAAACCAGCAAATCATTCATTTACCAGAAGCTAAATTCTTGCTGATGAAACATAGATTCATTTTCCAAATGTTTTAACTACTCAAGCACTGGAGACAGACACAGCAGAAGCTTCAATGATTTAACTTGAATACAATTTTTCTAAGTTGATTCGGTAGCGAGCATATCCTCAAGAGATTCCTCTAATAGACCAAAGGTTATAACTCATAACCTACATTGGGAGTATTTAAACTTTACAGGAAAGCGACAAACAGAGAAAAATAGATGACACAAATGGGCCTTGGAATCTTTTTTATACTCTTCCACTGTTGACATCCGTTATTGATCTGTTACAGATTCATTCATTTGATAGGATATAAGAACCACATGTCAGTTGTATTACAATTAAATCTGATATAGAAACCTCAAGAAGCTCGTATTAGTTGAAACTGAATGACTAATAGCTAAAATCACCTCCATAGAGGGTCTTCCAACAACACTTCCAAATGTAAAACTAAGTACACTACCAGTAATATCAATGAGAATAGAATTGCGCTCATTTCATTTGAGTGTGCAATAATCCACGCTGTTCAAAATATTAGTTCTTCCCTTTTACTATGAAACAATACATCATTGATAAACCTAAATTTTCAGCCTGCAAACTCTTAATAAAGTTCATATTTTTATTACTAAAAGAGACTGACAAAATAGAACCTCTAAGGCACACAATCAAATGTTGGGGAAGAACAAGCTACTAATACCGAGTATAACAAAATTAATCTCTACAAATAGAAGGGGTTTCAGGTTTCCTGACAAAAAAAGGGCAAATAAACATACACACAAAACATATATGCATGTGAAACCATAAGACAAACAAAATTGTATATCATGATCAGGAAAACCCAATATCCCATAATATAATCCAACACCGACACCCACGCCAACATTCCAGTAGTATAATTCCATGCCTCAATATCCCGAATAACCCTTATACACCCTTGACAGATGACACAGAGAAAGAAATCTATGCAACATGCATCAAACAACACACAACAGAATAAAAAAGTTCATCAAACAATAAATTCAAGTACCCAATCAAGGATTCAGGGCAAACATTTCATGAATTGACAACTCTTATACTTGTCAAATGGCAAAGATGGTATTTTTTACACTATTTCAGTAACCCAAAAAGGGCCTACTTGTTAATATTTCATATTGAAAAAATTAGCAAAATGAATATAATCAATTGTACTTACAACACTTCCCTAACAACTTGCCTTACATCCAATAAGTCTTGCAAATGGAATTCGATTCGCTCCATTACGACATCTCTCACCATCACATCTAATTCTCCTTCTTCTCATTGGCTCGCCCGACCTTCTCCAGATACATCTCCACCCACAGATTGAATACCCACAAAACACTGACCGATATCGCCACCACCACCACCACCATCCAAGAAACTGATATCCACATCGGTATCACCTGATCGGCTTCTCCTCCCATATAAAACATGCCCATCTTGTACACGAACACCGGCCCGAAGAACCCCCTCACTATCGTATAGAACGCGTAGAACGGGCCCGACAAGTAATCATAGACCCTCTTTGCGAGGGCCGAATCGAACCTCCTCAGCCCGGCGAGTGTCCACACGTTCTGGCAGAGGCTCGTGACCTCCGCGAGCGCCAAAAGCCCCAAAATCGCGTACGCGCCGTGTCTGACGAGGTAGCGACACGTGATGAAGACGAAGAGCGTCGCGAGGTGGTGGGCGATGAAGAGGTAGTCGCCGGGGAAGAACGCGACGTAGTGGAGGAGGTCGACGAGGAAGTACGCGATGCTGAATTCGAGGACCGTCGCCTCGAAAGGCGTGTTGGGGGCGGCGAAGCGGGGGGAGGCGGTGGCGGAGGCGGCCATGAGAGCGGCGGGGGTGCCGTGGAAGAGGGACATGAAGCAGCTGGAGGCCTCCGGGCGGTGCTTCGGGGACCATGAGCGGAAGACGGCGAAGTAGGCGAGGAGGTAGAGGAGCGCGAATCCCGAGGCGAAGGCGGGGAAGGAAGGGATCGATGAGATCTCCATGGATGGATGGGGGGTTGGGAGGCAATGTGTGCCCTAAAAAAGTGATTTGGGGGGGGGGGGGGGGGGGGGGGGCGAATTTAGGTTTTTGGAGGTAAAGATAGGATCTTTAGCGGTGAAAAGTGAAAACGAGTGAAATTGAATGAACAGATTCGATTTGGTCCCCAAAAGAACAGATTTTTATTTTTTTGGGATCCGAACAGGAGAGAAGCGACTGTGGAAAGCAATGGAGAGAGAGAGAGAGAGATCGGCGTTTGAAAAAGCTTCAGCTTTAGAGAGAGAGGAGAGAATTGACGTTTGAAAAAGCTTCGGCTTTTCGAGAACTCTCTGCGAGAGATTGAGGATGGCATTAATAGGGGGAAGGGTTATTGTGGGTTTAAAGTTTTTTTTTTTTTTTTTTTTTTTGGAGAGGTGGTCTTTTTATTCCAGGAACCTCGGAATTCCGAGGATATTCTGTTCCAGATGCTCTTGTTATATATATTTATTTTTTTGGATGAAACTCGTTTTGTTTTATTTTTTAAATACAGTTTTATATGTGTAGTTAAAAATTTAATTGATTTTTATTTACATTTATTAAAATTAAATTCATTCAATTTAAAATATGTATTTTTATTAAAATATATACATCATGTCTATTATTTAAAAAATAAATAAAAATACATGTGATATGTGTTTTGAACTATAAAAAAAATTGAATCTATATGTGAAAACATTTTCCTTGTATGTCATACTACCCATTCTATTTTAAATTTAAGCAAGCATACAAGTCTCGTGTTCAAGTGACGAACAACAAGGGCAGCTCTATCCCCACCGACCTGCTTGCTGTCCCCCCCAACCAGAAAAAATTAACAAAATTAATTTGTTTAGTTTTATAATTCATTATCCCCACCTCCCTTCCCCACCAACCGAAACATTTAGAAAGGTCATCCCCACCACCTGAAATCACAGAGGTGTGGATAATCGATGTATGCGTTCTGGAAGTTGTTCGACAACCCTGAAGTCGAATATATGTACTGGCGGACGACAAAAAGTCAGTCGACCTGGTGGGTCATGGGCGACGAGAGGCCCGTCAAACAAACCATTAGGCAGCCTATGTTATGGATCGGGTTCGATACTGTCGAACATTGTACTGTAGGACGACAACAGGTCAGTCGACTTGAGGGATTTATGGTGACGGAAGACCCGTCGAACGTTTACAGTGTAGTGATTTATGACTTTAACTATGGTTTTAAACCATTTATACTAATTATGCTTACCAATTCATTCATTCAGTCAAACATGAACATTCAAAATGTTTTAGACCATTTACACTTTGTTAGTTTTGGGATTTAGCCTCCACTTCATTTTGATTGATACTTGTTCTAAAATCATCCGTGCCGATCGTGTCTTTAAATGTTCATAGTTAAAGTCATAAATCACTACATTGTAAACGTTCGACAGGTCTTCCGTCGCCATAAATCCCTCACGTCGACTAGTTTGTTGTCGTCCTCCAGTATATATGTTCGACAGTAGGACTGTCGAACTTTCCATAACACATGCTGTCTAATAGTTTGTTCGAAAATTTTACCACGGTCAGTACTAATGATAATGTAAATGTAGACATTATTTTTGTTATTTTTTCCGATCTTTATTATATTGAACTTGAATTATAAATATCTGATAGGCACAGAAAAAAGAGTATAATATGTAAATGTAGACACCGAAAAAAGCAAAGAAGAAGTAAACCGTACCCCCTCGGATTTCTTCAATGAAAATAGCACAAGGGTTTTTGACTTACATGTGTTAAGAGTAAATCTTATATTCGAGTCTTGATGCTAACTTATCCACTTGTTTGAAAAAAAATATCTATTAAATATTAAAAACCTTTCATTAAAAACCTTACATAGACATGAGTTATTCATCTAAACATATAGTGTGATTCTTATCGGTTGGTACTTGATATGAAAATTTTAATATTTAACATGTAAAGTGTCACGTGTTGATCTTTTTTTTTTTGGGAGGGGACCTTTGGGTAGGTTTGAAAGCATATCTTCTCACGTTTTCTCTAATAAAATATATATTCATCCGTGAGGGATTCAATAGTCCCATTTGGGGTGTAACAACATTATTCTAGATAGTTAATCTTCTTAGATGATAATTATTGGGATAATTTCTGTTTGGTTTAGAGATGACAGTGAGATGGGAAAAAATGGGAAACTCATTTCGATCTGACCTCATTGGGACGGGTTTGGTCTCCTAAAAGTCAAACCGAACTCAATCCATCATAATTTGATAAATATATGGGACATGTTTAAGATTCAAGTAGAAAATTCATCCTGCCCCATTATACTCCATTTAAATCACTTATATAATTAAAATTTAATATGATATATAAATAAACTTAACATATTATATATTATTATTATTACTACCACAATTGATAAAATATCTAAGCTCGCATTAAGTAATATTATATAACATATTAATTTAGTTTATTATCTAAGAAAGAATAAAAAATATTTGAAAATTTAGGTTTTTAAAATTTATTTCCTTCTAAATGGGGGCGGGACGTGACTAATTTTGGGATTTTAAAAACTTGTTAGGACGGGTTTGAAACGAAAAAATTAAAACTAATCACACGGGTTCGAGACGGTGTTGAGACAAGATTTTGTTAGTAGGTTTAGAATTGGAATTGATCAAACCCATCACAACTCACCCCGTTGCCATCCCTAATTTTGTTGCATTTTTTTTTTTAATTTTGTCATCATTATTTTTATAGTCAATGTTTTCTTTGTGTTGTGTTGACATTGATAAGCTCTTCCAATCCCCCATCAACTACTTGATCAAACATTATTCTAACTTATTGGAGCATCATTTTTCCTCACCAGTTTTTTTTATTCCCATCATATCCAACCCTTATTCTGTACCCCAAACAAGGGCTTAAATTTGCAAGAATGTGTTAGAAAAATTCAGCTTTTATACTTGGCGTGGAATGTAATGTACATCTGAAACGACCATAATAACAAAAATATGATTAATTTTCTTTTGAGGAAATTAATTAAAATTAATTATGGGTCCCTGTAATCACTCATCTATTATTTTTAGGTCCCTAAATTTTTTATGTTTTTTTAAGTCCCTGAGACGTTGAAAAATTATCTTTAGATCCCTCCAGCCGATGTCATTTAAGAATACGGAAAATGCATTCGCCCAATTATGCGAAGGTTAACAATGATCTAGGGAGTGCTAACAGTGTATTTGAGATACTTAACAATGTGTTGATGAGTGTTTACAGTGTACTGAAACAATTAAGCGGGGGATGTTTTATGCGAAGTTTAACAATGCACTAGAGAGTATTGATAGTGTACTGGATATACTTAACAATGTACTGAAGAGTGTTAATGGTATGCTAAAATAATTGTGCGGGGGCATTTTTTATTTTTTTGAAAAATATTTGACTGAAGGGATCTAAAGATAATATTTTACTGTCTTAAAGACCTAAAAAAACTTAAAAATTTTCAAAGATTTAAAAATAACTAATTTCCCTTTTTTTTATAAGGGGAGGGGGATTGTTGTAGGGTGGGGTTTATGTATTACTTGGAGTGGAATGTAAGATGAATTTTTTTTCTTTGCACATTTTTTTAAAAAAAATGTTTTTTTTAAATGGTTGGAATGATCAAGCAAAAAAAGAAATCGAAGGAATTAGTATAAGATGGATTGGGCTTTAATGACTTTTTAAATCAAGAGATGAATGGTATTGATCATAGAACATCAATACTTTTATTGTTTCTATTTTTTATTGGCTTTGTATTAGGATAAAGATAAAAAGAAAAAATTATTTAAAGTGGTATATTGATTTCAATCAACTTCTGCAATTAACTTATTTCAAGTTATTCAACCCAAAAGAATATGTAGACCACTGTGAGATCAATTGTCATCACCTTTTATAAATCAATTGTCATCATTTTTTCATACTTTATAAATTCTTATTCACACTTTATTCACATTTTATCCAAAAACAATTTTTATTATTATTACGCTTCCCAACGAGAATAATTTATAAAATAATCAAATAAAAAATTATTTTTCCTTATTTATGCTAGAATAGTCATAAATATCAGAATAAGTTAAATATCTATCCAAACGGGGCCAATGGTCCTTGGAGTCTTCTAGAAAGTTCTCATGTTTGCCTGCATGGTTAGAGCAACTCTTATTTGCCATGCCTTATCCTTCTTGGAGGCTAGACATGTGCCAACATCTGATGCGAGAATTTTTTTCAGTGAACAACCAGTGTTGACTTAAAACATCAATAAAATAAAGAATGAAAATAATTTAACAGAAGGTTACAATCCATATATAAGAAACATTGGATTTTTTGTTTTCTTCAAGCAATTCCATCTATTTCTAGGCTTATTAGATTAGTCTCGCTCACTTTGCTGACAACCCATGACTTTTTTTTTGGAATGTCAATATTGCTGTAGAATCATATCCCACCAACTGATCTGATACATGAGCACCATGTAAATCTACTGGTTCATTGGTTTCTGGTGCACATTTGGATGTGTGATTGAAAAGCATAGATTCACTTAAAATTGCGTTCAAACCCAGCCTTTGAAAAGCTCAATTTCCTCAGCTTTTCCAAAAGCTAACAATTTCTATACACAAAGTTGAAAAATGCTGTAAAAAAAAAAAGCTGGAGAGAAACGTGTGTTTTAGATCTGCGTTTGATTTTTTTGGGATTCTGAAATGCGGATTCCAAACAATGTGCAAAGATGTGTAGCATATTGAAAGCACCCAATTTAAAGATTTTCTATGGCAGACAGTGAGCCACAAAAAATTAGGGGATATGCAGTTTGTTCCTTAGTTGTCATAGAACTGTTTGATTTCTGCATTTCTATCTAATTTATTTTCAGAAGTCTTTCATGTGGTAGGGCAACAGAAAATTCTCACTGCAACTGGGAAGGCATGTCGACCGGTATGACCTGATGAACTATAATGATTGACAGGAAGCATAGTTCAAAACCATGTGCGGACCGCATGTGGACGCATGTGCGGTAGGGTCCACACATGACATATGCGGCCGCATGTACCGAACATGCAGTTGCACATAGGATAAGGCAACCGTTCGAACCCCCGTTTGAACCCCCGTTCAAACTGAATTCGAACGTCCTCTGGACGTTTGAATTGCGTTCAAACGGCTTTCGAACGGTATGTTGCCATTCGAATTACCGTTCGAACGGCAATTCAAACCCAGAGGTAGAGAACTTCGAACGCCCTCTTACCGTTCGAATTCCGTTCGAACGGAATTCGAACGTGTGCCGCATATTGGGAATAATGTGCACCCGGGGGCGCACATCAGCATGTGCGGCCGCACGTACCGGTACGTGCGGCTGCATTTCAAACTATGACAGGAAGAAACCAAGAACTTGGAGAAAAGGTGTGCAATGATGCCACATGAGGCTTCCATGAATCAGTTGAAGATACCAAGGATGACAAACTTTGATTACAACATCATTGGTAGCTCTAATCCCTCTGATTAATAGGAACAAGTCTCTGGGGAGGATTGAAGGCTTTTGTGTTGTAGTTGTATGTACAGTCAATTGATGATTTTAAATGGAATGACTATATCAAAAGCAATTACTATAGTTGTTATTTGTAAGGGATATCTTGAACGCTCTGTACCTGATCAATGTCAGAAGTGAATATTCTGATTGGAAATATGTAGTGGTTAAGTGGTTTATTGGTTTGGTACTATTTTGGTTTTGAAACACAGGTTATGAATTATATGAAGTATAACTGAAGTCACTCAGCAAAAATGCATCAATGAGAGTGTGATAGCACAAGGAGGGATCAATTCAAAGTGTCTTCAAATTATGACAGAACTCAGGCAAACATGAAGGTATTTAAAGACCAAAAATGTAGGAACTCGTCAATCATTAGAAAACGAAAATCCATATAGCAGACCCACCAATATACTGAGAAGAAATTTATGAAAGGCGATAATGATAAATCATAGACTAATTTCACTTTTTACCAGTACAAATGTAAAATTAAATGAAAGTTTATGGTGAATCAAGACAGCTTAGTTTTTGTTACCTCTGTAACTGCTCACATGCTCAGAGTCCTACAGGAAAGTCAAACGATTCAATATCAACTACTGGGGGAGACGACAAAATTCTGCAAAAGGGGGATTTGGGCAATGCTTCTTCCCACGAAGCAATTTGATTAGCAACTCCCAGAGATTACATTACCATCCCACCATCAATAGTGAAAACCTGCACAATAATGATAAAATCTTACTGGCATACAGAAAGAAAGGAAACCCGCAGATGAGAGAAATGGAGTGACGGCTCACAACAGTGAGAGCCAGCATGATCTAGGTTAACGAGTTACCTCCTAAACTAATGATCACTACGCAATGAAAAATCTCAGTTTGAATGCCAAAAGCATTACTCAAGATTCAACAAGGAACCACTCTTTGTGATTCTACCTAATCATTCATCGATTAGTTTTGCAACACAGTCAATTTATGGAATAATTAAATAAGTAGAAGGGATACCTGTCCAGTAATATAACTGGAAGCAGGATTAATGGCTAGAAACTCCACTAATCCAGCAACTTCTTCCGGCTGACCATACCTCCCTGCAGAGTCACAAAAGAAAATAAGGTGTTTATTTTTTCCCTTTCATAAAATTTAGCAGAATTTTTTTAGATCAAAGCGCAACCAAAATTGAGCACAAATTTTAAATGGAAGACACAGTAAAGGGCAAAAACACATCTAGTAAATTGGGCAGGCCACATTGGGAATAAAAATCACAATTTGAGAAAGAAAAAAACAATAAACATTAACTTTTTGCCTGGTCAGCTCCAGAAGATAGATAAAAAATTGCGGACACATCAATATAACTAAAATAGATGAAGCAAAGAATCCAGTGATTCATATAAATCCAAGTTTCATTTTTTTATAAAAAAAAATATGGCTTGTAATTTCAAGCCAAAAAAATCATAAGCTGAACCTCACCCAAAGGAATTGTTGAAAGGATTTTCTTCTCAATATCCTCTCCTAGCTTTGCTGTCATATCAGATGCAATGAAGCCGGGAGCAATAGCATTAACCTGTGGAAGAATTGTAAATACAAGCTCTCGGATTGCAGAGCCCTGATTATTTTATTGGAATGAAACTCACTGTGATATTTCTGCTTGCATATTCCTTTGCCACTGTCTTACAAAAGCCAATCAACCCTGCTTTTGCAGCAGCATAGTTGGCTTGCCCAACATTACCAACAAGACCTACAACAGATGCAACCTGGATAATTCTTCCCTGCACAGCCAATAGACAATCCATTAGCCCTGATTGAGCAAAAATTAATTATAAATACAAACAGTCACAAGCAAAATTGGTGCACTGTAAAAACATTGGTTCAAGCTGTGAGAGACAGCAACATTTATGCAAACCACATTTTGATCTGATTCTCAGGTAAATAAAAAAAAAATACAAAACATAAGCAAAATTTGACTACCAATAAAATAATAAATATTACATTGATCGAATTCTTCCAAGCCTTTTTAAGAAATGTGAAAAGACCTGAAAACTCAATTCTGCTAAATAACTCTCTAACTTATCTCATAAGTAATGTGATACTTCGAACAACTAATAGACTCATAGACAGTCCAAACTTCACTTTTATAATTCCAAATAAATCTAACTCTTCCTTAGAGGATTTAAACATATTTTCACTCTTTAGATATCTCTAAAATCTTACCCCATTTTGGTAATTCCAAAACTGCTAAAATTTGTTCAAAAAAATTAATCCAGTGATTCACTAAGACTTAAACTATAACATCTAATTTATTACAACAAAATATACTTCATTTTAACACCCTTCCCAAACTTTTCCCTAATATTCATCTGAATCTAGAATACATTTATTTGCTAAGTAGATGTTGAGGATTGATTACATCTGGACAGAATACCAATGAGTAATCACTATGATTATCACTCTTACCACCTCCAGATTGATATACTGACAGTTTGGTGTCAGCTATTAAAAAAGAAAGGGCTAATATAAGTGGCAATGAATCTCAGAATTTAGGTTTATGTTCATTCATTTCATAGATCTATATGACATCAGATTATATGCATTATTTTAGCTTAGAATCCATCTGAGCAAGCCTATGGGCCATGTTAAAAGACATGAAGTTCAGTGATTGTCAACAATCATCAAAATCAGCACAAAAATTGGCTGTAAATTCTGCTCAAGAATTATGAACTTACCATAAATGCCCAACTGGGGTCAGAAAAACAATTAGCAAGTTGCATTTAAAAGAAATTATACCAAATAATAAAAATTATGAATCCTGAAGGTCACCTTTTTCTTTTTCATCATAATTTTAGCTGCAGCCTGCCAAAAAAAAAATTTCATGGTCAATAAAAGAAATTCAGTCTCTGGGTTGAAAGCTACAGTGAACATATCCCACCTGTGTGCAAAGATATGGACCCGTCAGATTCGTCTTAATGACCTCTTGCCACTGAGATTCCTTCATTCTCATCAACAATGCATCACGAGTAATTCCTAAAATCATCATCAACCATTAGGTATATTAATATATTACAACAAACAAGAAAAACAAGGGAACTGGCAAAAAACCTGCATTGTTTATCAGCACATCAACTGTTCCCCATGTATCAACCACCTGTAGAAATTACAGAGCCATAATATATTTAAATAAATATGATGAAACCTTTACCCCGAAAATTTCCACCTTTCCTGATCCCTAGATGTTGCATGTTCAGTAGGTCATTACTAGAGAAAAACGGAACTGGTATGCTAGATTCTATAGATAATGTTTAGCCAATGTATGGATTTTCTAACAGATTTGAAGATTGGTAACCATTCACCCAATTCTCTTTTGAAGAAAGAAAATTAATAAACCATGCCGGGGGGGAGGGGGGTGTTGGGGAGGGAGGGAGGGGAAAGAGAGAGATCCAACATTTCAAGAAATCAGACCAGGAACAATTGACATACAGTTTTAAACATGGACTCCACGTCAGCGGCTTCGGAAACATCTCCTCCGAAAGTAATAGCCTGACCTCCAAGGGCTTCAATCTGCAGCAAATACACAAGGAGGATATGATCTGATGTTCCAGATACATTAATAAATAATAGCTACGTAACTAATGCATGAAAGACCAAACCCAGCTGTGAATTTGGAAGAGCTCAAGGAAGGATCCCAACGAGACCTACCAATAGTGGCCAAAATACGCATAATCATAGATAGCATGCACATCCATTGGTTCACAAATCCATAATTGTTTTGCAGAAGGGATACAATGCAGAGAACCAATGATGAATATTTAAATAAAAACAAGCAAAGGGACCTTGCAGATTTTCACTTACCAAAATAAGGGACCTTTCATCCACTGCCTACATCTTAATACACTTTGATATGTTTGAGAAGTGGGAAGCAATTAAACCAAAATTGAACATAACCATAGCCAACAAACTTTATCCGAACTATTTAGATATATTTCAAAGTGTCCAAGTCCCCAAACAACGAATGTCCTAATTACACAAACCAAAGTATGATTCTCTCCAAACCTATCTTACCGTCAACTCCCCTATCAATTGTTTGCTCATATTCTGAAAGGTCAAACATGAATAGGTGAGGGGCATGCCATTGTTATCCCAGACCAATTGGTGTGTGAAAAAACAAACTTCCCGAATATGTAGTTTAAGCACATGCAACCAAGGGGCAACCCTTTAGAGCCCTATAAATTTGAAAAAGAGTCTATCTAAGAGGGAAATGGTGGCATTTAGTAAACAGTTATGGTATTTTGCAGAGGCCAATGTGACAGATCAATTTAAAAATAAAATTACAATAAAAACCAAATGCACCAAACAAAACTCTATATAATATTCAAACTGAATCAATCGAAGAAGCCATTATAATGTACTAATGTAGACAATAGAATTCATCAATTCAGAGAAACCGCTCCCTGAAAATATATAAAAACTGAAATGACTCACTTGTTTCGCTACTTCTTCAGCCTCTTTTGAAGACCTCGCATAATTTACAAGGACCTGAAATAAAACCAGCAACACAATTAACAAGCTTCAAAAAAAAATTAACAGTAAAGCATAGATAAGTACCAAGTTCTGGCTCACCTTACAACCCGCTTTACCGAGGGCCAAAGCAATAGCTTTTCCGATCCCTCTAGATGCTCCAGTGACGATAACCACAGGGGCGTCACTTTTTTATCAGCTTCAACAACAGCTTGCTCAATAGCAGCAACCTGAGCTCTTACACCTTCACAAAACAAACAACCAATACCCACTCCCTCATAAAAAACTTGCCACGTTTTAAAGAATGCGACGAAGAAAAATTAAAAATATAAGAAAATAAAGCATTGAATCATATCTCACTCTCAGAACTACAAAAGGGCATATGATCTTCCACACAAGATAATTTCATTCTTATAGCTTTTGGAAAAGGGTCTACAAAGGATCTTTTCACTTAAAGATGATATTAAAATTAGATTCCAAGAAACATACTTTTGATAGATTCCTGAGAAGCTATGTTTGAATACGAGTTTAAAAATGGATTTTCTCTTAAAGCCACTTTTGGAAATAACTTTCTGAGAAACATACTTTTGTTAAATTCCTAAAAAAAAAATTTTTTTAACTAAAAGCAATTTTTCGCTTTCTTCAAAACCTAAGACCGTTGGAAGCATTTGAAAACGATTTTGCCTTAATTATGAGTCGTACCAAATGACAATCTCCAAAAGTTGTCCAAATTCGTTTCCAAATGCTACCTAAAGCTGTTTTTTTCCAGAAGCTGGGTCTACGTGGGGCATTTGGAAACACGTTTGAGTATAATTTCTAGAGAAGTGGAATCATCCAAACCCGCATCAAAACGCTACCTTAAGAAAGTCATTAAGTCAAATGCCATAATTCGACATGAAGAACCAAACTATAAAAAATTCAGCATTGCTTCCTAATCTTCTATTCTACATTATGGATTTTAAGTTTCAATTTTTCATTCACAAGAGAATCGCTGATATTCAGTACTCAATACAGCGACTAATCAAAATGTAGCAAACTTAGAATATTCTCTCCATCTTTACATCCTCACAGAACCCTAGTTTTTTTTATATTTTCATAGAGATTTCAAAAAAAAAAAATTGCCTTCAAATGAATCTAATACAGTGTTAATGTTACCCTACAAAACTAATACGAAACAATTCAATACCGGAGAAGCTTGAAAACCCATCCGATCCGAACATAGTCGATCGGAGCTGGAGGGACCTGGAGCCGGAGGGGACGAAGACGGAGGGAGAGAGGAGACGGAGCGGCGCCGCGCTTCCCCGTCCCCTCGCCGGAGCCCCGGTGGCGGAGCTGAAGGCGATGCCGGCCGATGCGGAGGCGGCCATGGAAGCGGCTCGGACTGGGAGTTTCGAGGAGAGGAGGCCGAGCGTCGCCAGCAAAATCGAAGCGATTCGAGGGAGAGCTCTCTCTTTGGAAGCTCTGAAAAGAACGAGACGAGAGTGACCGACGATGAAACCAAAGCTGGTTTGGATTCTTCTTTTCTGTTTTGTTCGGGTGCCCCTGTGTGCACTAATGTTTTTTATTTGCACACCCAATATTCAGACACACTAGACCAAATAGATGATGTTCTTTACATTATTACATACCATAAATAAATGAAAAATGATACACTCAGTCACATTCACCAACCAAAACTCAGATCTCAAGTGTTTTTATTTTTTTTAAATAGTAAATATCATCTAATGAAGTATATGCTTTGATAAAAAGTATATATTGTTCCATTTCAAATTGAATGAACTTATTTTTAACAAGTGTAAAAAAAACTTCAATAATGTATATACATCATCTAACGAAGTATATGTTTAATTAAATCTGTAACGATATATATAAAGTATATGTTTTGATTGGTGAATATAATTAAGTACAACAACACTAAATAAATATATTTTAAATGAATTTTTTATATTGGGTATGCAAAGGAATAAAAAGGATGCAAATAAAGATATCTATTTTATTTTGATAATAAAAGTCTATGGTCGGACACTCATTTTATTTTTAAAAAGTCCAAAATACAATACTATAGAGTAGTTACAAATTCAGTGAAGTCCTCTTTAGACTATATATATGCCTTATCAAATTATACATTTCTTATTAAAATATATATCACATTGTAATATCTCATTATATAAAAATATTTGTGATCCGATGAAAATTACTGCCTCTAATTTTTTCCTATGAAAAATATCAAGAATTTTTTTGTACACATTTGATAAAACACATTTTTTTCATAAGTAAAAACAAAATCTGAAATGTGAAAATGCAAAAGCCAGATATCAATTTTAGAAATTGCCACTACTCAAGGAGACATTAAAAAAACAGGAAAAAAAATGTAGATCAAGTACAACAAATGCCATATTGGCAAACCAAAGCTAACTCATCACAAACCAATACCAACACACTTCTCATAACATGTAGAAGCAATACAGCACAATTTCTTGGAGAAACCCAGAAACATCACAACTGTATCATTTTTGTACAATTTTTGAGGCTATTGCTACGTGCTAATCCCGGAAAGATATCAATTTTTCATAAGATATCAACACTAAATTTTACAACCTCATATAACATCCTCGAAGCAAAATTTCAGCCATCGCCAATCAAAATTTCGGCCATCGCCAATCAGCTTCTCCCAGCTATGTAGCCACATTCAAATCCGAATAAAGATACAATGACAAGTTCTCATTCATAGCCAATAACATACAAGGTTTGCTTTAATACCATGGATGGGAAACAAAACTGTTCTTCAAAATGGCACAAATCCGAGACCCCCATAACCAAAAGATCTGCTTATCATAATCTCGTTAGCAGCCTCTGTTTGATTTGAATTGAATAAGCAAGTGATTGACGGGGTACATGAATAGATCAGTCAATCTATCCCGTCGGAGAGTGGTCCAGGCACATCTTGTCAAACCGAGCTTGGTGAGTGATTACCTGTGGCTGCCCTTAACATTTCCAAGTCTTTCGAAAACCAACGGTTCATGTTAATTTCAACTGTTCTCTCAATCTGCAAATCAGATGAAAAGATAAAAGGAATTAGGAGATATGAAAAATAAACACAGATATTTGCCATGACTTACAAAAAAATGACTCTTAATTTTTGTTTTTATATTATTATTAACAATGCTACCATTGTTTTGTTAAGCATTAACTTCTCCATACCGCACTTAAGAAGTTGGATATTGTTGACTCATATTGTTGACTCAAACATATTCCAAATCACTCAGGGACAACCAATGTGTCTACTTTAATCATCTGCATTTTACCTTAAACAAGGCTTGACGTGCTGTTTCTCTTTCAAGTTTATATTTCCGTTTAGCTTCCGCAGCAGCTTCAGCTTCAGCTATTACATTCTCTGTAGCTTTAGCTTCTGTTTGCAGCCAAGCCTTTTCTGCTCAGTAATACATAAAAAGGCATAAGTTGAAATTCAATATAGAATAGGATGCATGAGTCTTAAAAGTTGTTTGTTTGGAAGGAACATATGGGTATAGCTATGAATAAGCTGGTCTTTATATTCTAGGCCCCCCCAAGAGTCAATAACTTGCTCCTCTATCTCTGTCTCTGGTCAATATCCCTATTTTGATGAGCGAAGTGAGCGAGGTGAAAGTCTACTCTTGGTACGTTTAAGTGTTATTCCACCCAATCTATTCCACTAATATAAGGGGCTCACATATCAAATCAATTATCGTCACATCTTATAAATTAGAGGATCCCACATGTCAAATTACTTTTTTTTCACCTTTTATAAATCTCTATCCACATCTTACTCATATTTTATTTACAACTTATGCATAGTCAACTAAACAACAAAAAGTCATTATTATGTTTCCCGATAAAAACACAACCTAACATAAAATTACTTATTTTATCTATACTATAGTAGTTATCTATCCCAGAATAGCTTATGTTGCTACCGAGACAAGGGCTTAGTGAATATCAAGTGTGCTTACTGGCACGCACAAAGAAAAAATGACAAAGAAACACTTGTATATGCCTAGCATAGCAAAATAGTAACCAACCTGAGCAAGTGCCTTTTCACGTTCCTCAACAAAGCTTCCCGATATAGCTTATCTGGGAGATCTCTCCCCTAAATGGTTTCAGCAAGAAGCGGAGACAAAGCCAATGTGGTCTAAATGCAAATGTTCAATTTTCACCTCTCAAATCCATGCTTACCCCCTTGCCTGTTGTCCAGTCCAGCTCAACAGGATCAGTACCAAAATTAGTATTCAGATCTATTTATTCGGACCAACTAATCAATCCTGCAAGCAATTACAGAAAATGCTAAATCAGGTATCATTAAGATACCATAATAATAGTTTTTGTACAAAGAGAGAGACCACAAATATTTATTAATATTTGTAGGAAATAGCAAAAGAGAAGCAAAAAACTCACAATTTCCTGGGCCTGGAGCTTCCTGCAGTTAGGGAAAAAACAATCAGAGCATGGACAGCGTCATATAAACACAATTTAGATTTATAGCACAGTAACCTTATACAAGGATACAGAATGACAATATTTTCTTTATGAAATTTGAAATAGTCAGGCAGTCATTGCAAGATCTGATCCATTCAATAGAAAATCACATCAACGAACCAAAGCCTGATAAAATACCATCACAAATTTGGATTATGCAACCATCCAGTCTACGAACTCTCAGGTAAAAGATGGACCAAAAATGTTAAAATAAACATGCACCTAGCAAAAGCTATAAGAGTGGGTCCACATATGAGGCACTAAATAGACATTAGGGAGTACTGATTGACCAAATTTACACACGAGTCTCCCCACATTATTGAAAGCCATGGAATAACTATATAATTGGAACACTATGATAACCATGCCATTTCAAAAACTAACGCATGCGCGAACTGATGAATATTTGATGGAACTGATCCCAAAAAATCCCATTAGCAAAAACATGTACTATAATTAGCTTTAATTATTATATGAAATGCAATGCCTTTTTATTGATACCATTGAAGTATGTGCTGGGGTTTGAGCTCTTGCTCCGTCCGATTCACTCCCAGAGGAACTTCCAGAATCAGAATCTACATGGTAAACAAAAATGCCGAAATTAGATGGTACAAGAAAAAGTAGAGTCTGTCCATATTGAAGATGGAGGAAGAACAAAACCACTTTTCTCAGGATTCTAAAACGAGGCAACACTTGAATGACAAACATCATGCACTTCTTTAAAAAAAAAAAAAAAACTGAAGTTTAATGAATAAATACAAACAATGATAAAGTTTGTTAAACTCTTGAAAAAACCACAAGATTAATTAACAAATTCAAAAAAAGTGAGAACAACAGCCGAGGTTTGCTCATGCTACATCAATTGATGATCAACACAATCCCTCCCTCCCTCTCAAAGAAAATGGTAGCATCCTACTGCTAAATTCCATTCAAATCAAACTTGGGATAAAATGCCGCAAAGCAGAAAATCAAGACAAAACAAAGCCAAGAAAAACAAAAAAGCAGTAGAAAAGGATTCTACAGGAACCGACAGAAGCGTCCATCCACTAAAAAATTAGAGTTAATGTTTTCTGTTGTACGGAGAGAAGATATTAGAAGTCTGCTATCTTTTGAGGAAAAAATTTAAGAATTCCATGTGTTCTCACCAAGAGGTGACGCATTGTTGAAATGATATAAATACATAATGAAGATCTTTTTTTGATATCGTACATAATGAAGATTTTTCTTACATAAAACATCCATTTGTTGAAACAAATGCAAGATATCCATTAATACATTCCCAAAGTTAACAAGTCAAAAATATATGGAGAAATCTTGCAAACCAACCAAATAAAATTCTAAAAGAAATAGCTAGTTCAGGACGGATATCAATAATCATTGACAATAAACAAAAAGGGGCACCCACTAATTAACATGATAAAGATTAATAAAATTGAATAAAAAGAAACAAGCACAAACCACTAGAGGAAGATCCTGAATCACTACTGGAGCTGCTTGAACTACTGTATTTACTACTTCGACGTGCAGTGTCCTTTTCGATCTCCACAGGGGGATAGCTCGATATGGGAGGATCATTGCCAACAATATCCACATCCTCATCAGCCAGCTCATTACCTAAAAAAAGTAAATGAAAAAAACAAAAATTCAGTCGCCATCACATCGGTGAAAAGGTAAACACCTCCAGAGATACAATACAAAACCTTTGCAAGGCAGCATTGATGAATTGCTGACTCCTGACTCATTCAAGATCTGCATGAAAATTAACTGTGTAAGTTATTGTTCAAACCTTCAAACCATGATATGCACACCCAAAGCCAAAAAAATAGAACCATATACCTCGATGTCACATGGCTCAGCCATTGCTTGCTCTTTCTTCTTCCTCTTCCTCATAATATCATCCAACAGCCTCCGAAGCTCAAAATATTTCTCATCACTGAATGATTCGATATCAACTTCAATCTCCGCACTCTCTTCCAAACCATTTTGTCCATCAACCCCCAAAAATTGGAGTAAACTGTATGGGGTCTCCTCCAAGGATTCCAAATCACTACGCAACCTATCAATGTCTTCTTTCGTCATCTTCCGTTGGCCACTCACTGCTGGAGCCACCTTACCAGTGCTTGCTAGTAAGGTCTTCCTCTTCTTTGATGGAGGTTGCCCCTGCTTAACAACTGTCGCTCCAGCCTCTACTATGGATCCAGATTTCACATTCTCAAACTGATGATCAGCCAACCGGAGTTTCTTCTCTATAGGTTTCCATCTGACCTCAAAAAACTTACTAAGTGTATCAGCCATGATATGGAAATCATTTCCTGGTGGGTTATATGTCTTCGCATTCGCAAAAGTGAGCCTCACATCTGCCAAAAAATCAGATGGGCTTGAATATGCCCCTGATGAAATCTTTCTCTTAATGGTCCCCAGATCCATGGGATGCTTGATGATGGTGAAATAATCCGGAATATTAGATTTCACAATATCAACAGGCGAATTAAACACCCAGCCAAACTCATGAGCCATCAACATCCTCAGAAGGCTATCACACTGCTTCATCAGCATCGCATCCGCTGTGCCAGTTGGCGGGGCAGGGCGGCCCACAGACTCGAAACGTCCAGAGTGACCTCTTTTCATCTTCGAAGGTGTCCCATTCCTTCCCGCCTGACCCGCCTTCTTTTCTGGCACAGGTTTCTTCTTCACCTCAGGTTTAACTTCGCTTGTAGAGGACAAAGCAATCCCATTCGTAAACCTCGCGGCAATCTTGTTCTGTAGTGTTCGTACCTGCTCAAGCTCTGACCTCATCCTTCGCTCCATATCCTTTCTCTCCACCACTGACATCTTCAAAACTGAGACAACTTGCATTGGAACATTAAAGTTGTCACATTTATCGCCATTCAAGCTCCTGCACTTCCTCTTCGGGGCACAGGAATACTCAGAACCTTCCGGGTCAACACGACCAGAGCTCCCAAATCCCCCCTCAGACTCCTCAACAATCTCAACTGCATGACGAGACTCTGGGACAAAGCCAGAAGAATACCCTCTGGAGAACTTCTGTGTCTTACCCATCATCTCAGCCGTCCGATCACTAAAAACCTTCTTTGATTGCGTCTTCTGGGCGTGCTCTAGAACGACAGTCAGTGCCATATAATCAATGGTCTAAATCCGCACATATCAACCACTCCCCTAGGAACACCCTTCCCTTATTCCTTCTTTCTCAAAAACAGCAAAGTTTCAAGTTCAGACAATCCACCAACACAAATCACCCCACTCAATCAAAGCAATCAAAATTCCCAAACAAAGTCACCACATTTTCAGTGTTTTCAACCAAAACCCCAGATTCCACACAGATATCGAACCAAAGCCCTAATCTTTATCCGTTCAAATTTTCACAAAACCTAATCCAGATTGCAGGAACCCTAGATGAACACACGCTACAGAAAAAACGGATAAAAACTTCAGAAATCGAATTAGAGAACCTGTAATCTCGCGCGGGAGAGCCTCCAAAGAAGCAAAGCTTCACTTCTTCTCTTCGAGGGCTAGCGAGAGTGAATAAAGAAGAAAAAAAAACAATTTTTGCACAATAAAAAGGAAATGAAGGCTTTTTTTTAGATCCATTAGGGGTGGCCGTGGTCGCTATTTATAGACCCGTCACGTGGATCCTGACCGTACGATGCAATTCAGATCCGACGGTCGATTGCTTTACGCGTCGACCAAATCTCAGATCCCATATCCGACGGTGGGTACGCGTTTTCTTTAAACTCTCCATCTAGGGCTCTCACGTGCTCAAGTTAAACGTTATGGAGGCATTTGTTATGTTATTTGGTTAACGCGAAATATGGCGAAAAAGAGCCCCTCTCGGTTTCTGGTATCTCCAAAATTTTTTTGCATGGATTAGATAATACGCCATAACATTTTAAGTAGGGTCGCTCTCTTTGGCTGTTTGACCTCCTAACGTGGCGGAGCCTCACGTGCGCAAATGTGACGACAGCTTTAAAGGGTATTTTGGTACTTTTACGTATAATTTAAACGTGGGACGTCACGTAAGCCTGTCGGAGCTGCTCATGTCTTATACGTATCAACTGAATTTAAACCTAATTTTACATGAAATTGCATCTCCAGAACTTCTAGAAAATAATATCTTTGTGTCTTGCTAATAAATCACAGTTTGATGATCAAAAAATGCATTTGCTTTTTAGTACAAATAAGTGAGAGAAAAAGTTAGTTTTATTTTCAATACGAAGATTTTTCTTTCATTCACGTACACAAAAAATAAATCTATAATTTTGCAACGCCCCCGAATCCACGACTCTTTTTTGAAACGCGAAATCCAATTGCGTTAATCTATATCCTCAAAATCAATAGAATTTCTAATTTAAAACTCTAAATTATTCATTTAAAAGAAAATTAAATAATTCAAATTAACCAAGTTTCAACATATTATAACCGATAAGAAAAAATAATTCAACCTAAACACTGAAAAGCATACAAAAGATTACATCTAACATACTAAAAGAAAATTAAAGGTCTAAGGGATATACTATGTACCAACAAGGAGAGTTTATTTGAAGACCTACAATGCAACGAGTCTACGAATGAATGAACGAGCACAATCTCCTAACTCCAACCACTCCGATCTCTGACACCTCATTGAGATTGACAACCTCTTCAAGCTAATCTAAAAATATTGTTAAAATGAGAGGTAGGCAACAACACATTTAGTGAGTGTACATTAATTGTCTTGTTAATATAGTTATACTCAAAATAATATAATAGCAACATGCTCACGCACACATGAAGGCATATCAAAAAAAAATATAATAAGATAAGCCACTAAGACATGTAAACATACATATAATCCTATCTACGTGATTGCATACAACCCAATGAACACGCATGCCCGTTTTCACAGCATCTAGCTCGTGAAATTTCACAAACATGGCCACGTACACATAGCCACTTAGAACTTTAGACCTACTTTCTCGAACCGCGACTACGTAGCCAAACATCCACCTAGACGTAGCCACCCAAACAACCCACAAGTATGCAATATATCACCTAACACATTCGCAAAACCAATAAAACTGAGCATATATAAAGCCAAAGCATAAGTCATATTCACCACTAAGATGTGATAATAAAATAACCATGTTCACAAGTTCATATTAAAAATATCACGTCATGCTTTGTAAAATAAAAATATTCCAATGAATACAATATTATATATCTTTTAAAGATATAATATGAAACTCAGTCCACTCACCTCAAATTCAACGACACGCAAACCAAAGCTAATCAATATCATATGGAATCTATCAATCCTAAAATAGCACAGCCCATATCATAACATGCACTGCTTATACAACAATTAAATAAAACCTGAAGTCGACATATTATGTTTTCCATAAAACAGAACGAGCGACGACTTCCCCACGGGCTGACCAAAAACCCACTCAACGGCCCTTAAGTGGGCTGTCCAGCACCCAGCCCATCGACCCTTAAGGTGGCCATCCAAAACCCTTTTTCGACAGCTCACAAGGGAGCCGTCCGAAACCCAGATTTTTCCACATATTTATAACTAAAGCACCCTACGCACATATTTATACATAATACATTTAAAATGTTTGCAAAGCAGATCTTAACCATATTTAACCAATCAAAAATCAAAAGCTTATTTGATTAATACAACTTTACAAAATAAATTGATATTCTTGGTGAAAATATTATTTACATAAAGGATTCTCTAATAATCAATACAAAATGATGAATTCCATCATATTATGGAAAAGCCATTTATGGGTCACATAAAACCATATAAAACAGCAAAGAAAGTAGATCAAAAATCAATCATATAAAAGAAATATATAATGTATTTAACTAATATTTAAAGCACCCAGATGTTTTCATATTTTTGAAATCATATTAACTAATAAAATATATTATTTTAAAATATAATTAGCACACACATGAATTGAATGCATATTTTTTTACACTTTTTTAATATCATATATTATATACTAAGATAATGAAGTTATACTTGTTAGACTTTATCATTATGCGGAATTTTAAAGATACAATTTTGATGCATAAAGACATAGTGAATTTGTTCAAAACAATACTACATAATTCATACTAACCTTGTTCCATGATACCAAGGTGAGTGGTGTACCAAAAGAACTCAAAACTTAACCTTCTTTGGTTGAAGTCTTCAAGTTACTACTCTCACCTAGCTTAATGGGTAGCAATATGTGGTGTAGGAATTTCTCACACAAATCGTGAATGTGTAAGTATGAGAGTATGACTTGGGACCTCACCCTTATATAGACATCTTCATCAACCTTTGGTCTTCCCATTAAAGACCATTAGTATTTCCATAACTTATTCCATTAATCCATAAGTTATACATGAATACAAACATAAGTATTCTCATTAATCCATGAGTTACATGAGTTTCTAATGACCTTTGGTTTTTCATAACTTATAACCACCAAAGGCATTGAGTTTTCTCATTACTCTATTGAACATTAAAATGGAGTTTTGTACATGAATGAAGATTGAAACATCTCAAAATAACAACGTATGTTATATTGTCTATAAAACATTTTGGATGTCATTATTTAATTGGTTCACCTTTCAATTATTCTCATAAATATTTTTCTTGTGGAGTAACATCTAGTAACTAATTAAATACAAGTATGTAAAGGCCACATAATACACAAAATGTTAACAATACTATGTTAGACAATTTAATACATTGTGTTAATGAGGTGATAATTGAGTATATCAACACTCAAACAAAACACAAAAGAAAAATTATACTTTCAATCTCATTTGCTCCACATGCAATTTGATTATTTTATGTGTATATATTAAAGTAATTAAATGCATTTTTATAAAGAATATAAAACACAGACTCATACATATTCAATGCACATAAATCTTTTAGCTTTTCAAAATGTTTTATCATTATATTTTTCCAATGAGAATAACTAAAAATATAATCAAACAAAAAATGATTTAGTCTTTATCTATACTGAAATAATTGTATATATTAGAAAAAAAATGTCGCTAATACCCAAACGAAGTTGAGTGTATAATCTCCCAAGTCCCAACACAAAAACTCTAAAGGGGGCAGTTATGTGAACTGAACTTTGATTAAATTGGCAAGCATCTCCCACTTATGTGAGTGGGGTCAGGGGATCAAGTCCCGGGGAGTACCATATCTTCAAAAAAAAAATCGAAAGGGGGCAGTTATATTCACCCCTTTTTATTACTATCCCACCCAATTTTCTAACCAACCTTGTCTAAAATTTATAGGGCGTTGTTACACTCAAATTTTTTTACAATCCAAAATGTTATTTTATATATCTCGTTAAAAATTTAGTGAAGCAAACAATGTACATGCATCATTAAAAAAAATTTACACTTACTAAAAATGAGTTCATTCAACTTGAAACTGAGTGATGTATATGTATTTTTTTATCAAAACATTTACCTCATTAGATGATTTTTATTATTTTTAAGAAAATGAAAACACGTGTGGTCGTCTGAGTTTTAGACTGTAAAAATGATGAATCTAATATTTTTTAAATTTATAAGGGAGAATTAATTATGAGTCTTTGTGATCACCCATGAATTATTTTTAGGTCTCTGAAAACTTTTAAGTTTTTTTAGGTACCTAATGAGGTGAAAAATTAACTTTAGGTCTTTGAAAACAGATGCCGATAGTCTGATCGTCAAAAATACCGAAAATGCCCCTCTCCGCCTGCTAACATTTTATGAAGGTTAATAATTTATTAAAAAATGCTAATAGTGTACTAAATATATTTAACAGTATAATGAAGAATATTAACAGTATACTGCAAAAATTGGCCGGGGGTAATTTTAATACTTTTAATGGACAAAGTATTGAAAGTAATGACATGCACTTCCATGAACCTAAAGATAATTTTACCCGCCTCGGGGACTAAAAAAGCTTAAAAAATTTCAGGAACCTAAAATTAATTCAGGGGTGACAACAGGGATCCCTAATTAAGTTACCCAATTTATAAACTAAAACCCCACCCCCTCTATGTATATCAAACTTTGTATATTGTTTGCACATGTTTATTTTTTTCATATTGCGCTATCGTTTACACACATGTTATTGTTAGTAATTGTTTGTCTCACATATGTTATGTGCCAATTATTATGTTAAATATTATAAATTGATAAAATATTTTTTTCAAATGATTATCAAATATATTATTTTCTTAAAATCCAAAAAATTTATGAAAAATATATTATATATAAAAAAATTACATTTAAATATTGCATATATTAGATTTTTTAATTTATATATAAGTCGATGTGGTTAAAAAATAAGTTCTAATATAATATAATATAAACAAAAATTAATCTGATTTCAACTAACAAATAATCCTACAAGTTTTTTTTATATATTTTATAAATAACAATTTTGTTGGATAATATCTATGATAGTTAGTTAAGATTTCTTGTTATATTTTAATATAATAACATTTATGTTTTCATGTCACATTAATATTTATAATCCACACAATTATATTATTATAAGTTATATAAATTTATAAAATATAATTATCTATTTTAATTCTTAAGATAAGATTAGGAGATGAAATATTTGTTTTGGATAATATGAACTTTAATAAATTTGTTAGAGTGTAAGAATGTAAAATTGTTTTACAATACACTTGAGAGGTATGAAAATAAAATCTGTTACAAATGAAAACACATGAGTTGGTTAGAATTTTATTTACCCCATTTAATAAAACAAATAAAAACTCTTAATTTTATTTGTAACACTTTAAATATCATAACCACCCCTCTTTGCAATTACCCTGAACAATGCAAACCCACCATCGAATTTTTCCTTTCACTCTCTCTCTCGCTCCGCCGCCGCCCGCCGCCGCCGATTCTCCGGTCGCCTCCTCCCTGTAGCCGGCAGCGTGTCTTGACATCGTCGGTCGCTGGTCTTTCCGCCTCCATTGGAGAACGTGAGGTATCTCTCACCTTTACTGGTTTTTAAATCTCTCACTGTCAATCTAGGGTTGGGATTGATGGGATTTTGAAATCCATTCTTTCCAACACTGAAACCGTTTAAATTGCTTTGTGATGCAGTCAAGAATTTTAACTTTTTTTTTTAATGGCGTACATAAATGATTTTGATTTGTTGTGCTTTTGCTTTATCTACCTCATCGTGTATACACCATAGTAACAAATTCGGGGTTCGGTAATCATTCGGTAGGGGTTTTGTTCAGTACAGTTCAGATTATTCGGAAAAGAATTCGGTGAAATATTTGTAAAAATTCGGGGATCTAAAAACAGTCCAATGTATCATCGAATGGCATGTGGTTGACTCAAGTACATATCTCAGACAAATGATCAAGCATTTGATGTGCGTAGGTGTTCTAGCTGGTTCGGACAAATGATCGAACATTTGGTGAGTGGAGGTGTAGAGAATCAACAAACAACATTGAAAGAATATGTAAACCACAAATGTTGACGAATCAAGTCGTATGGGGGTGCAACGAGAGCATGCTTATTATATTGTTGAAACAACATATAAAGGGGAACCAATGAAAAAGGTCCATAAACATCATGTTGAAACAACGTACTAAATAGGGGGAGAGTGAGAAACACATAAAGGAGAGGGACATTCGGAGAGAGGGAGAAGTCATGGAGAAACACAGAAAGGAGAGGGAGTTTCGGAGAGGGGAGAGTGTGCCGCAAGACATCTTCGCAAGCGTCGATTTAGATTTAGGGCTTTTTTTACACTGTTATTTAGGTTCCTAAAATACCCCAATTTTTACTGAATCTATCCGGTTTGACCCGTATTTCATGACCTACAATGAACTGCTGAATCTGGCGGATCATCGGCGACTTGTTCGACAACGCTTTGAGTCGCTGTATTTTACTGAATATTCGCGACTAAATCGGCGATCTTGTGACCATGGTATACACTTTATGAATACATTTTGCTAAGGATCAACCATGTTTTTGGATGCATTTATATGTTTTAGAAGGAAAAAAAAGAACAATCTCATCAATGACATGTTATTTAAAGGAATCAAAGTATGAAGACGCTCAAGCAAGCTTTATGAAAGAAAGATATCAAATCACCTCTTCGCGTACCCTTTTTTCAAAGAGAGATTGTGGGTTCGAGCATTGGTCCTCCTGATAGGAGAATATGAATATTTAACCAGGAAAAGAAAAAGGGTTGTAAAAAAAAAAAATAATATACACTTTATGAGTATGGATGATGATTTAAGAGATGTGCATGTCTTAATACTGTGATTTGGTTTGATTGATGCTTAATCAGGTGTTTGTTGGAGTTCTTCAAAGTGGATTGAAATGTCAATATAACTTTATGGGTATGGATGATTTAAGAGAAATGTGTATGTGTTAGTACTGTGAGTTGATTTGGTTGATGCTTCCAGTGCCATGTCTGTATGAATTTCCATGTGCCCATGTTATTTGGCCAATTTCATTGAGTGTAGAGATTGCCTATCAAGTGTTTATTATAGTTCTTCAAAGGGGATTGGAATGTGTGCATATAACTTTGTGATTGTGGAAAATATAAGAGAAATGTTAGTACCTGATTTGATTGATTGTTAATTCCAGTTTCTTGTTTGTATGAATTTTCATGTGCCCATGTTGTTATCTGGCCAGTTTTAGAGTCAATAGCTTGCCATTCAAAATTTTGTTAGAATTCTTCAAAGGGTATTAAAGTACGTGCATATAACTTATGGGTATGGAAAATTTAAGAGAAATGTGAATATGTTTGTACTTGTACTGTGATATGATTGATTGATACTTCCAGTGCCTTTTTTTTATTTTTTATATTTGATTTTGCAAGTGCGCTTGTTGTTAATTGGCTAATTTCATTGAGTGAAGAGATTGCCTATCAAATGTTCTTTAAGGGGAAATGAAATAAGTGCATATAAATTTATTGGTTTGGATGATTTAAGAGAACTATCAATATGTTAGTACAATGATTTGATTGATATATACTTCCATTTCCCTGCTTGCATGAATTTGCATGTGTCCATGTTATTTGGCCCATTCATGTGTTGAAGAAATTTCCCATCAAATGTTTGTTTTCTTCAAAGGGAATTGAAATATGTGCATATAACTTTTTGGCTCTAATCCATCTAATAGAAATGTGAACATGCTAGTACTGTAATTTGATTGATTGATACTTCCAGTGCCTTGTTTGCTTGAATTTGCATATGCCCGTGTTTTTACTTGGCCAATGTCATTGAGTGAGTAGATTAGGTTCTGAT
This sequence comes from Acorus calamus, assembly GCA_030737845.1. Taxonomy (NCBI): domain Eukaryota; kingdom Viridiplantae; phylum Streptophyta; class Magnoliopsida; order Acorales; family Acoraceae; genus Acorus; species Acorus calamus. Next base: position 2,717,132 of record CM060873.1, on the reverse strand, counting down.
GGTTTCAATTGGGTTAATGGCTAATCCTTTTACCCCTCTATTGCTAGGAAAGGGTATGTCACATGCTTGCCATTTTGTCATCACTAAATCACTGTAAGCCTCTTTCTCTCTCACAAAAACCCTCATGCATAGCTAAGCTTTTGTTGGCATCTCACATGGGCAAGAATTATTCATTTCATGTGTGGTCCGTTGAATGGCTTATATGATTTTATGTCCCTTATTGGAAGAGTTTGTGGCCATGAGGTCTTGCATCTTATACTTTGGAAGAGTTTGTGGTTATGAGGTCCTGCATGGCTGCATCTTATGCTGGCTTGGGAAGAAGGATCTAATGCTTCCACTTCTTCATTTGCAATGATTCTTGAAGGATACTGGTTTGGGAAGAAGGAAAGTAATAGGATTACCACCGACACTTACCAGTAACTGAAGTTTGGTCCATACTATAATTAGGGAAGTCTTTCTTTCCAACCTTTTTCCATTGCATCGAATCTCTCCAGAAAAAAAAAAAAAACCAAGCCTTAGTCCATCAACATGCAGGAACACATTTTAGATATTGAGAATGCCCCATGATAAGATTGAACTGATTTTTTAGATCGACAAACCACCCCAAGAAATATTTTGTAGTTCCTAGGTAAAGCCTGTTTATAAGTAGCCATTGGCATTATTATGATGTGTAAATGCCTGAATGTTGCACAAATCTAGTTGGCAGGCAGATGAAAACCAATGTGAGTCAGATAGTGATGCAAAAATAGAAAAAGAAATTTAAAATTTTGCATGGAACGTCTGAACACTATGAGACCCATACTTAAAATTATATGCCTTAATGCATTTAATGGGAGACCAATATCAATGCTAAGCATCATGGGACTTTCCAGAACAAGTTTCTAACATGCTTCTTTCAATTTTTTGTGTGGCCTTGCTATTTACTAATATTGTCTAAATGCCAAGACTTTCATTCAAAAATGAAACATCGTTATAATAAAAGATAATGATAATTCGAATTATCAAAATTGTCAAGTTCTGGTCTTTCAGCCTTCTTTTTTAAATGCATTGCAATTTTATCAAGTTCCCAGAACTGTCTAAGATATTTCCAATGCCATTGCAATCAATAATGGCTGGAATTTAGTCTCGTTGAATGTGTCATTTTATCTATAAATTGAGGAAGTGATAAACTGATTTTTCCCCCTATTATTCTGGTTGTAGAAATTTTGGAGCAATAGGATCTAGAAGGTCCCGCTACATCTGTTCAAATTTATCCAGCAACAGTACTCCAAGGCAAATACATATGGACAATGGTTGTAATGATAAGTCACGGGGTTCGCTTATTGTTTTTGAGGGATTGGATCGTTGTGGGAAAACTTCACAATCTGGTCGGTTGGTTTCATACTTGGAAAAGAAAGGTGTACCAGTAGAATCATGGAGGTTTCCAGATAGAAGCACCAGTGTTGGAGAGATGATATCTTCGTATCTTGCTAATAAATCACAGCTTGATGATCAAACAGTGCATTTGCTTTTTAGTGCAAATCGGTGGGAGAAAAGGTCGGTTTTATTTCCCATGTGGTGATTTTTCTTTCATTCACATACAAAAAAAATTTCTATAATTTGTTGACATGATTTGAGCCTCCTATAATTTTTTTACTGAAATAGTGTTGTTGATAATAGATTCTTCATTTGCTATATGTTGATTAAATACTTAATGCGAATCTCATTTCAAGTACGCTGGAGTTGTTCCTTTTTTAAAAAAATTAGTTTTGGACAACTGTATGAAGAACAATCATTTCTTGATCATGCAAAATCACAATTAATAATAATGTATGTAGGCAATCCCAGAGTTCACACTGTTCTTGTGTTAGGCTTGCAACTGGATGCCATGTGAATTCTAGAATGTTAACTCCATTTCTAGAATTGTATGTAAATGATTGTTACATCTGTTAAATTAAATTTGGTATTGTATTTCATGTGAACTATGAAAAGTGAGACTGCATCTTGAACGACAGCTAAATAAGCATGATTCCATGAACAGACTCTATGATTCCTTTGTCACCCATTAATCACTGAAGAAACTACATGCATCGAGTGATTACTGATAAACCAGCCACCTCGCATGCAGGTCACTGATGGAAAACAAGCTGAGGAGTGGGATCACCCTTGTTGTTGACCGTTATTCTTATTCCGGAGTGTCTTTTTCGGCTGCTAAAGGACTCGATATTGAATGGTGTAAGGTGATCTTGCAGGTTTACATGTTGATTATTATGGGTTATGACTAAGCTTATCAAGATACTAAAGAAACTTTGTTCCCCTTGCAGTCGCCGGAGAGGGGGTTACTCGCACCTGATCTAGTAGTTTATCTTGATATAGCACCAGAGGTAGGCTCTGCGCAATGGAATTTATGTTCAAAATCTAATAATAATAATATTATTGTTTTGGGAGGAATCCCAACATTAGTTGGAATGACCCAAAAACTAGTAATATTAGTAATATTTATGCTAACATCAGGGTTGATGTGTGGCTAGAAAGCATCAGTTTTAGTATTCTTGCTCAGAATCTAACAACTTTAGGTCTCATTTTTCACAAATAAATGCTCTGTGGTACTTCTGGGACTTACTCTTCTAAAATTGATTTTATTTATTCAGAAAGCGGCGGAGAGAGGAGGTTATGGAAGTGAGAGATATGAGCAACTTGAGTTCCAAAGGAAAGTTGCTCAGCAATATCAAACTCTCCGTGATTCTGCGTGGAAGGTAAAGTTCCAATCTGATGATGACTATGAATTTATGTCTAATTCTTTTTTAGGTAGCGTTTGGCAACGAGTTTGAAAAACAACTTTTCACTTAAAGCAGCTTGAGAAACACGCTTTTGTAATCTTGTAAGCTTTCTGAAAAGCTAACTTTTATAACTAGCAATTATTTTTCACTTTCTTCAAAAATTGGGGCCACTGGAGTACGGAGACGAGTTTGAATTAAGTATGATTTTGCAAAAGCAGACCAACCCATTTCCAAACACTGCCTTGAGTTCGTAGATGCTCTGAAGTTACCATTTTCTCATGCAATTTCCAAATCTTATGTTCTTCCCCTTTCCAGGTCATTGATGCATGTCTATCAGTAGATTCTGTGGAAGAGCAGATAAGAGAGTATGTAATGGAATGTGTCTCCAACTGTCTGAAAGGGAAACCTCTCTTCAAACTTTGGTCGTCGGAAGTGGTGTTTCCACCATCAAAGATTGCCATATGAGATCCAAAACTTTTATTGTGTGGATTGTGATTTCAAGCATAGGTAGTTTTTAACATAAGTTAATTTAAGTGCAATTTATGACAGCTTTAGTTGTGTGGCACAAGCTCGTGTGCTGGTAACCTTTTTGAGTTATCATTGTTATTAAGAGAGAACTTTTGAATCATGAATCATGTTGAGGGAAATAACAGCTTTTGAGCACTATTTACTGAATCAGTCTGCATGAAGCCGTTACAGTAAAATTGTTTGGTTACACGATTACATAAACAATTTTCTGCAAACACAAAAATTGTTTAATCGTACAACCTACCACGTTCTTTGAAGAGTCAACACACACATTGATTTTTGTTTTTAGGTGTGTAGGCCTTCCAACTGAGGGCATTGTATTTATATTTCAGAAGAAAAAAAAAACACAGTTTTGTCTACAAAATATCACATGGGAACAAGCCTGAGCTCATTCACATGTTCAATACATTATTGTTTCATTTTCTGTACAAAAGGGGCTATGATGCTTCGCATACCTGCATGCAGCACTTCCTCTATTTGTCCCGGGTTTCACTGCATACTTGGCTAAAGCTTCAGCCGCTTGGACCATATTGCGTGGGTCTTTATACCCGTGTTTGGATTGGGAATAGAAGGTGAAAATTGAAATAAATAAGTATAATGTGAAATAAGAGGTTTAAGACTGTTTGGATGCATGACTAGAAAAATGAAAATCTGTATGTCATCATTTTTTCGCTTTTTATAAATCTATATCCACATTTTGAGGGGGGGGGGGGATATATTCGAGGAATATATTGCCAACATTCAGCACTGTAGTCTCATTCTGCCAAGTAATGCCATGTTGTTTCTGGGCATTGTGTACAAAAAGGACATGAATTTTCCATATGCAACCAAATGTGATCCAAGTATACTCTTGTAGGAAGCCTATTCCAGCATAATTCCCATATAAGAAGACTTTAATTTATGTCAAAACTGGCATCTTCCATATGACTTTCCAACCTTTTTCATAAGGAGAATATGGAACAGGTTTTAGTACTTCATATACCTCTCATCCAACTCATTGCCATTGATTGACACAACTTTATCTCTGGTGTGGTTCTTTTATGAGTTTTGTCTCTCGTTTGGTTTCTTAAAAGCTTACATGGACAATTAAATACTGGGTAGAGAAAAATTAGATGATTACATATATGGGTTTTGTTAACGAGTGCCCTCAGGGCACTGGTTAACCTACATTTATTGCTACCTTTTTAAGTTAATTTAATAAACTAATTATGATACAAGTATAAAAAAATGAATTTTTTTTTAAATACCAACACCACCACTAATAAATTCACCATCTTTTTTTTTCTTCCCTCTCATACCCTATTTTTTCCCTCCAATATTTTTTTCTTCTTCCCTCCCATACCCTATTTACTCATAAATAATATATAAAAAATTGACTTTATATATAAAAAAATATTGTTCAATTGTTGGGTATACATGCCTTTTTTACATAAATAGGACATTTTTCCTGAAAATATCTTATTTATTTATGCTTGTAACATTCTTTATTTTTAAACATTGTGTAAGAGAGAAAATTTGGGTGTGGGAGGGAAGAAAAAAAAATGTGATGAATTTATTAGGGGTGTTGTTGGTATTTTAAAAAATCTTTCCTTTTTTTTACCCATATCATAATTAATTTGTTAAGTTGCCTTAAAAAGTGAGTAATTAATGTGGGTTAACCAATGCCCTGAGGGCACTTGTTAAAAAACTCAATATTAATTTGTAAAATAAAAAAATGGATTTTTAATTTTAAGTCCCCGTAAACTATAGGATTTAGCGATTGATCCATCACTTCTTCATATTTAGGTTTAGTCCCTACATTTAACAATCATTAAAATATATTTTAAGATATAATGTAAAATCATTAAAAAAAAATATTCCGAAAATATATAAAAATATATTATAAAATGATAATAAGTAAGTTACAATTAAAAAATAATCCATTATAATATTTTGGATATGATGTTATGTTATTTAAAATTTATGTATATTCTATAGTTATCTCAATCAAATCTAAAAATAATAATAATAATAATAAAAATGCTGATATGATATGATCACCACTATTCATTAGATTTGATTAAAATCTCATATTATCATTTTTTTTCATTCTTATCTTTAATTCAAAAAATAATGATCATAACAAATTTAAGGATAAATTCATAAATGAAAGTATTACGAAGTTGAAAACACTTTTTATTAGTAATATAGATAGATAAGATTTTTTTTTTATTATGGTGAATATACATTTCTATTTCTTTGGTTCCAATGATAATGGGTCACGTGCTCAATCACCCCGTTGTCAAAACGATCAACGATTAGCACATGCACCTCTACAGTGCAGCATCCGATGACCAAGTTTGGTTCGGATCAAATTAAATTGGGATCAAATCCCACATAGAAGGATCAGATATACATCTACATATTATAATGAATTTCATGGATCTCCTGAATCACTGGATTTCCTCCCATCCAACTAGTCATTCAGAGATCCAGAATTGATCTTTCTTTTATTGACTTGGACATTGGAGAACTTTTTGCATGTCACCCCCACCCTCTCCGACGACTTTCAAGTCCATATCGCCGGTGAGCCATGTCAACCAGGTGGAGGAGTAGCGGAGCAGACCGATCCAATTATCCAGATCCGACTAATCAGATTTTGTCCCCTCCATTGAGTATTAGAATGTAGTTATAGCTTTTGATGAATAATTAGGAATAATAAATTATATTTGTCTATTTATGAGAGTTTATTTTAAATTATCCACATATAACTACTAAACAATTTACCCATCATCTTATTCATGAAATAAATAGGAGTAACTGATAAGATAATAGTATAGGTGAGCCATATATGCCATGTTTGCTACTTGTACACATGTTTATTTTGCCAGGATAAGAATATAAATAATTCATTGATTTAAACATCCTGTTGACATAAGATGAATATTCTGCGACTATTCTATTTTTTAACCTTGACTGAAAATACAATATATCAAAATTCCTCTACAATTCGTTAAAAATATAAAAAGCCTTTAATACATGACGATTTTACCCTTCCGGATAGATTATAAAACTCTGTCTGGTGAGATAAAATTATCAATTATGGAGGATTTTTCACATTTTTTAACACATTGTAGAGGGATTTTTATATATTATGTTTTCTACCATGGTTAAACAAACAGAATATATATTCGCTAAATAATCATACTCTGTTAACGAAAATTTAACTTGGGGGTTATTTGGATTTACATAGGTGCTTTTAGGGGGTTATATGAAATTTAGGAAAAGTCAGGGGTTATATTGATTTTACGCAATTTACAGGGGGTTATATAGAATTTAGGAAAAGTCAGGGGTTATATAGATTTTACACAATTTACAGGGGGTTATTTCGATTTTTTCCTAATTAAAAATGCATGATAATAATTTTTTTGTTAACTGCTAATGCATAAATTACAAGCGTCGAATTATAATCTAATGATCAAAACAATTGATAAGTGTAACATAGGCTTGAATTGTAATCAATGGACAAAACAGTGTAGTTACAGTATGTGCAATAGAGACCTTATTAATAATATTTGTTTCTTGGAAGGAAAAAATGTGTTGATTTGCTTTGTAGTAAATAAAAAATGTGGTGTTTGGTAAATAAAAATGTTGTTGTTTGGAAAACCAGAATGTATACTTAAGGATTGGGAAATGATATATTCAATCCTATTTGCAATTTTTTTATAGTATATTTTTAGCCAATAAAATATATATTATTTTATGTAAAAAATTTGTATATACTTATATGAATTAAATGTATATTTGTTTTATATTTTTTGTAATGGAACATTTACTGAGATAGTATATATACATTGTGTTAATGATTTGGCTACTTGAGTGTATAAAATCCATCTTTCTATTATCGACTGAGATATAAAACCAAGTTGATTTTGTATGTACCGTTATGTTCATTTCTATGCACTTGATTTACTTCTAATGTTAATAAATACAAAAAAACATTTATTGAGAAAATTAATTCAAGGTCTTCTAAAGAACCCTTGATTTAATTTGAAGTCTTTGAAGCATTTGGACGTATCTTTAAGTCCCGGGGTTAGATAGGACTTATTTTAGATCATTCAATTCAATAGGGATTATCATTTATCCATATTTTTCACTTATGTCCCTCTCTTCATCTATTCTTTGTGCCCCCCTCTTTCTCTTCTATCCACACTGATGGTCCCCCTCTGCGCGCCCTCCCGTCACCTCCTCCCTCCAATCCTATTGTCCCTCCCATCGAATGATGTGCTTTGTCTTAATTTCTGAACACGTGTCTTTGTTAATTGCATGTTGGTCTATATGAACTTAATGCATTGCTCATAAAAATAATTTATGCACTTTATTAATAGGATTGATGTAATGTATTATGTGGATTTTAATTTATTTCTAAATTTTTTTATCGTTTATATTATCTGTACAATGTGTATAACAGTGTACAAGTAATGCATAACGGTGTATAGAGTACATACATTGTTTAACAGTGTACAGAATGTTAACAGTGTACACAGACATAAAGTAAAGGAATGAGGGGTAAAAATGAACAGTGGACTTAACTGTTGTTAGTCAAAGAAGTCAAAGGGACCCAAAAACAATACAAGATGGGATGTGAAAATTAAAAAATAAGTCCAGAAGTTTCAAGGACTTAAAAATAATTCAAAGGTATTCAGAGGACCCAAAATTAAGTTTTCAATTTTATTTCTTATTTGAGTGTACATATATATACACTCTTATTTTCTTAATTTTAAAAAGAAAAGACAGACAAAATGACACATCACCGGTTGATGACAAGCTTTCCTATTTGTGTCACTTACTTCCAAAGTCCTCATGCATCCAAATTTTAACATATAAATATAATAATATAATATATTAAAATTTCTCTGAACAAAATAATCATCTAAATAACATAATTTCCACCGAACATTCGTATTAATCATTCTATCACCAAGTCTAATCAAACACCAAAACAATCTAAAATATCTAATGGAAAATGACATGTCATGTGCAATCCTATCACAGCCCTCATCGATTTTATTTTAAAAAAAAATACATATGATAATAAAAAAATAAAATGCATATTTAGATAAAGGGAAAAATCCATACAACTCCCTGAAATCTGACTGAAATTCATATAACCCCCTGACTTTTCTTAAAATCCATATAAATCTCTGAAAGCATCTAGTAAATCTAAATAACCCCCTGAATAAAATTTTCATTAATAGATAATAAATATTTTGTGAATATTTCATTTGGTTAACTCTTATTAAAGATACAATATACTAAAAAAACCACTACAATGTGTTAAAAATATAAAAAATTCTATAAAAATGATGATTTTACCCTCTCTGAATATATTATAAAATTCTATCATGAATGATAAAATCATCATTTACAGAATATTTTTTACATTTTTAACATATTGTAAGGTTTTTTTTAATATACTGTGTTTTCTACCAAAGTTAACCAAACATAATATTCACAAAATATTCATCATCTATAAATGTAAATTTTATTTAGGGTGTTATCTGAATTTACTAAGTATTTTCATAGGGTTATATGGATTTAAAAAAAGTCAAATGTTATATGATTTCAGTCAGTTTACCAGGGTCATATGGATTTTTTCCTTAGATAAATTATCATATTTTACAAAAAAAATTAAAATTAAAATAGCGGAGCATATGCCATATAGACTTTGGAGGGAGATGTAAAATAGTTAAATAGACTATAATTGTGTTTGGATATGAGATTAAAATTAATATTAAGATTTTAAAATTTTGTGTTTTAAATTCAGTTTTTAAAAAATACGTTTTATTAGATATTAACACCTAATATTATAGAAATATAAACACTAACACACCCACCCAAGGACAAACATCAAATCCCCCATAAAAGTCATGGGAGAAAAGTCCATCAGCGAATCCAAACAAAATCTTGAATCACAAATAACTGAGTGAACATCATTATCCATATCATCTTATCCACAATAGAATCTGTACTCTGATTAGTCAATGTAAAAATAAAGTAAATAAAACACACACATACACATACAGACCTTCTAAAACAAAAGCTTAAATAAATGTTTGAAAGGTACATATGCATTATTGGTCCTACGTGTTTGGTTAATATTGGGCCAGAGTTGATCTTTCTTTTTTAAAGTTTTTTTTATTGTTCATAAGTTTGCCACAAAAGGACTATGAAATATATGGTTCCAAAAATAGCCCCTCTAGTTGGGCAACAAGAGAACAGGGTACATGTGTTGGTAACACGTGTTATTGTTGCAACTAAAAATATCTGGTGATCTTCTGCAAGGGATTTGATTGGAGAAGCTTCAAGAAAGGTCGAGATGTTAGGCGCATCCATTTAGGTGTGTGTTAATTGCAAATGTTACATTGTCATTGTCACGTCATGTCACTTTGAGACATCAATTTTATTGCTTGATTGAAAAGGATAAATGGGAGAGTGACCACTTATCTTGTTTGTTGTAATTATAATTAGGAAATGATTATTCTGATTTAATATTTATTCAATCTGATTAGAGTAATTTTGATAAAACATTTAATTTATGAAAATAAGAATATCTTGTTAATAAAATTTTATCTATTTATTATACTAGATTCTATGGTTTATTTGACAAAGCGGTCTAGTACGCCCCGATGGCAGAAGAGGGGAGTGTTGGAAAAGTGTTGTTTCAAAACATTTTTGACGCAATAAAAAATAAGCGTTCAATGCAGGGAGAGATCATCAAACGCGACCGTGTATATATGTGTTTATTTTCGAGTTCGTTATGTGGTGTGTCACCCAACACAAACATTGTAAAGACGCATATTTTTCATTTTTCTTCCTATAAAAGACCAACCCGTCCAAACTATCCAAAATACCCCTATAAAAAGACTAGAAGTGAATATGTTTCCATCACTTTACCTTATAAACACAAGCAACAAAAAAAAAATGATCAAAATAAATAATGATTACTTATCACTTTTCTTTTACCCTTAATTTTTTCAAATCTTTTTCATTTTCCCCTCTAGAGTTGTGCCCAAACACTATGAATATTCTTATATATGCATCTAAAAATATATAATCATTGAAAAAATTACTCAATTTTTTTTATTTTTGTTTTTTACTCTTTTGTAAATTTAGAATTACTTATATCTTATTTATTCAAAATTTAAGTTTTTAAATCAGATTTAGATAAAATCATAATTTTTTTTTTGGGATATATGTAATGAGATATACATATGTGATGTGTATATATGTATTAACAACTGTCGAGACATATAAAACTATATGTGGTGTTGTAAAAAAGAAAGTAGGGACTTCAATCTTTGAGGAGACAAGTGGATGCATCAAAGTGTGTACGACGTACCTTTTTCATACTTAACTCAAAATCGGGATTTAATAATGGTAAAAAAAAAACTATTACTCTCCGATTAATTTTTTTAGATATCCAATCATGGTCTTCGTAACCAGGGGCGGAGGCAAAGGGGGGCGGGCTGGGGCCCTGGCCCCCCCAAGCCATGGTAATTTTTATTTATTTGGGTGCTAATGTATTGTGTCAGTGCATGAATTGAGTGCAAATATAATGTGTTAGTGCAGGTTTCTTTACTCACATTTTTATTTTATTTTATTGATGTGTCAGTAAGGGGTATTTAAATGTGGTGGAGTAGGGGGTATTTGTGTTATTATATGTTAATTACATGAATGGGTATTTAAATGGATATTTTTTTAGAATAAGGGGGATACTAATTAAAAGCGAAAAAAAAAATTATATCCATTTCCATTCACAAATATTTTATTTGCAGGTCCTCAGACTTTTTTATTTCAAAAGTTTATATTTAGTTAATTAAGTACATTCTTTAATAAAAATAAAATACATATTCATATGTATTGAATGCATATGTTTTTACGATTTTTATAACAAAAAATATATTGTGATACTGAAGTATATATTGATTTAACTAATTTTATTTATTGCATTATCGACATGGTTGTAAATGAGATTGTAAAACTGTGACTGAGTGTATCAGTGTCAATTGAAATATTAGAGATTTGAAGTCATGAGTCTGTAATTTTTAAAAAATTTAAGAAAAACTTCATTTTTAAATGGTTTCACGTCTCTAGTTTCGAGATTGAAAAAATCACAATTTGGATTTTTTAAGTATTTTTTTGTTTATCCTATCTTTTATCATGATTGCTTTTTTGAGTCTCAGGCTCTCTGCTTTCAAGTTTTTTGAAAGTCTGGTTATAAAATCTCATCTTAGAAAAGAATTCTTATACATTTTTTATGATAAGTTGTTTTGTTTATTTTTGCTTTTAAATTTTTTTTTTAACAATCATTCTTTTCATTTTTTTGTGATGGAAAATAATGACATTTCAAAAAAAATTCTAGCTAGACCTTCAAATTATTTTTTTTAAATTTCTAAATATGGAAAAGGAAATAAAAAACCAACTTTCTCTATTAATTGTCCATTATTTTAATGAAATTATTCTTTGACAATTTTAATTGTCTTACATTATCATATTTTTATTTTATTTTATATATACTTTTTTTTTTATTTTAAACCTCTCGGCCCCCCCTATTTTAATTCCTGGCTCCGCCCTGTTCGTAACCATTTGTTAGAAAGTCAATACAAATGGGTGGGGTGTGACTATTATATGGCCTTTCACAATTAGATGTCTTTAATTATACTTATACAAAAGAAAATGGTATGTTAACCCCATTTGCAATTCTATCTGCAGTCTCCTATTATTTTGATTTTTAAAAAAATTATGTATTCAATGAAAAATGAAATATATAATTAAACACATCAACATTTTTTTTTAAATCAAACATAAAAATGGACTGGGCACAACCTGTAGATTACAAATGGGTGGGAATGAGTATTTAATTCATCACTCTTATTATAAAATATATATAATTTTTTTTTTTAGAAAATGCCACGTACAATCTATACTCTAAACTCAATTCTAGTTTGCAAAAATTATATGCTATAATAAAATTGTATGAATTCATTTATAAAAAAATATTTATCTATTAATATATATATAAACAGGCACAAATTGAAACGGACGGTGTGGAGTAAGCCTGTCAATTATCCGAAAAAATATTCACATCCGATCCGAATCCGTATCCGAAAATGCAGAAAATATCCGATATCCGAAAAATCCGTATCTGTATCCAAAAAAATAATCCGTATCCGAAAATTTTCGGATCGGATACGGATAATTTTCGGATCGGCATTAAAAAAATGTTAATATTAGTATTTAATATCTAATTGGATTTTGATCAACCCATTCTTTCTAATAGTTGTAAAGTTAGGACTTGTGTTTGTGAATTTTTAATTTTAAGTCAAATTTTGAACTTTAAATAAAAATTTGTTATGTTTAATTATTATTCTTTCTAATAGTTATAAAGTTGGGACTTATGTTTATAAATTTTTAATTTTAAGTCAATTTTTAAACTTTAAATGAAAATTTGTTATATTTAATTATTTATTTATTTATTTTGGATAATTATCTGCATCCGTATCCGAAATTTTGGATCGGACACGAATACATTTTTTAAATATCCGTCGGATACGGATACGGATACGGATATGACCATATCCACTCTGTATTCGGTCCGTTGAGAGGCTTAGTGTGGAGCAATGTTATTATTATTATTATTATTATTTTAATTGGTCTCAAAAAACCCAAGCGTGTCTCCCAAACTAGGTCCACCGGATCACCATTGGACGATTCACACGTGCCTCCGGGCCCACACCTTTTCCACCCGTCCAACCAAAATCAAACGGTCAAGATCCGAAGACCACCCAAAAAACAACCCCCCGTTTTCAAATTGTCCAAAATACCCCTCCTCCAAACCACAGCTCCCTCCACAGGAGACCGGGAGCGGGTGACGTCACCACATCGACAGACGACCGTCCACGTGTCCACACCCGAAAGGGCGACCTCCCATTGGTCCACGTTTGACGAAGCGTCCGGAACGACGAGACCCCGCCTGACGCGCGGGACACGTGTCGCGTCGGATGGGAACTCATCGCGATATCCGATTGGTTCGGTTTTCTTTTCTTTTTATTTTTTAAAAACGCGGGTCCCACACGTGCGACTTCACGTGGGACCGAGGACGTGTTGGACGCCACGTCTCGTCCAATCCCGTGGAGGGGGTGTCTGTATCAGGTGGTGGACACGTGTGTGGTGGTGTTCACACGTGGGCCAGGTTGGTTTTATATTTTTTATGTTTTATATTTTTTTTGGGACCACCGTTGTAACGCTTCCTCGTCACATAAACTCGGTTGTTTTTTTTTAATATTTATTTATTTATTTGTTACTAAAAAAATGAGTTCATTTGTTAAGTGGGTTTTTATTTTATAAGTGATTTGGTAATGGGATAAATGTTAGAGATAAAGGGTAATTATAGGGATAAGTGAATGCGATGATTTCTAATCTATGTTTGGTATGAAAAATAATTGGGATAAACTGTTGATAGTTGTCTTAAATTTAAAATGAAAATTGAGATATTTTGTTTTCTACTTAAAGGTTGAGATAACATTTATCTATATTTTTTATTTCACTTTTGACAGATATAAATACTAGTAATATTGATGGATTTTTTATCATAAAAAATTAGGATAACTTATATTCGAAATCTTAATATTTTGTTAACCTAGCTTTTATTTTTAACGCTTAAATTAAAAATAATTCTCAATTTTAACATATATATTCATTTTTAGTTCCTTCAAAGGACTACTAATCTTAAAGCGAAACAATTTATTAATAGGTCTTTCTCGAAAACTAATAAATAACGTATCATTTAAATCTGATGATTTAAATTGTAATATAAAAAAATTAAAGATTAACAACCGAATTATACAGTTTTACGGGGGTTTAAAAATATAGAGAAAGTTACTTAACCAAAATATAAAAATATTAAATTATAAGGATATTTACGGAAATACTTTAAAAATCAATTTTATAACCAAGATACGGAAACATGTAGTCTCATATCAAATCAAAAATAAATAATATTTATCAAGTTCATGCACTTATACATTTTTAAATTTAAAAATATTATCAACCAATTACATGAACCATTTTCTAAAACATAATGTTACCGATGTAACTTATTTTTTTCACTCTCAATTTTAATCTATCGTGTGTTTTGAAAAGATAATTTTTTATAAAATCAGGGGTAGTCGATTCAGACTTTAATGAATTTATGTGGACATTTTTAAGTGGTGAAATTTCATAAACTTTGTAGATTTTAGAGACTTTCACAAATTAACTTTAATGGATTTTTACATACTTTCACAAACTGTTGCATATTTTCACAAACAGAGCTCATGATAAAATTGATAAAATTAGTTTTGGAATCATGCAATCCTCTGCAGTAAAAAAGACAAGAATAAATACATTTACCTAAATTCATGCACTAATAAAATTTTAAAAATATCATCAACCAATTATATGAACACTTTTTTAAATAATAATTAATAGTAATAAAAAAATTCCGAGTCACAAAACACGTGTCCCAATCTCACCACCCCCAACGAGACTATATAAACCCCCATTTCATCGTTTCTTGTTCTCCATCTATTCATGGCTTCCAAAAATTCAAAATAAATTAAAAAAAAATAATACAAAAATAAAAAAATGGAAGGCCGAGGCGAATGTTGCATCGCCCACCACTCCGGCGTCAACACCACCTATGCCGCCGCCTCCGCCGCAGTCGCCGCCACCAAAATCGACCGGATCATGCTCCGTTTCCGCCCCATAGCCCCAAAACCCTCCCCTCCCCCCACCTCCGCCGCCGCCGCCTCCATCTCCTCCGTCAGCCGCCCGAAACGCCGTCCCTCCGCCGCTTCCTCCGAAACCCCCATCCGCCGTGGCCGCCGCCGCCGATCCTCTCCATCTGAGCAAACCCTACCCCTCCTGAAGCCGACGCCGCCCCCGCCGTCCAGCCCGGACACCCCCCTGGATCCGAGGGTCATGCATCTCCCGATCTGGTTCTCCACCCCCGCCGCCATCGCAGCGCGGTCGGAGGTGGTGGCACCGACGCCGGTCCGGCCGATCGGGTCGTGGGTGACGGTGGAGTCCGTCTCCGCCGCCGCCGATGCGTGTGACGGGATCGGCGGCGCGTGCGACGCGGAAGCGGCAAAGATGGTTTTGGAGGGCGACGCGTGTCCCTGCTTCGTGTCGGACCGCGCCGACCGGGTGACGTGGACGAACGAGGCGTACAGGGAGATGGTCGGCGGCGGCGAAGGGGAGATGAGGGTGGCGCTGGTGACGGAGGGGAGGGTGAAGGCGGCGACGTCGGGCGGCGGGTTCACGTGCCGAGTAAGGGTCCGGTACGCAGCGGCGTCAGCGACGGCGGCGGCGGCGGGGAAGGAGAGGGTGTCGTCGGTGACGGCGCCGTGTGACGTGGAGAGGTTGAGGGAGGGGGGGCTCGCTTGGAGGCTCGATGTGAAGGCCGCGCTCTGCTTGGGGAGGTGAATGAGAGTTTGGGAAAGTTGCAGGGGGTTTTCTGTAAATATTGCCGTGGCAGGGAATTGTAAATAAGCTGTTTTTGGAGTTTTGTTTTTTTGTTATTGATGTGTTTTTATTATGTGTTGTGTGTGTTTTTTTTTTTTTTAGGCATGTTTTTTTTTATTATTATTGTTTTGAAATATTAAAATAAATGGTCTGGATGGATAAAGTTATGTTTTGAGTTACAAAGAATTGAAGACGATTCAGTGATTGGTTTAATGGTACATTCTTTTTTAATCTTTAAACAATTTAATTATATTTAAGGATATATTTTTTTTAATTCTTAAACAATTTAATTATAGGTCTCTTTCAGGGAACAATAAGTATCTAAAAACTTAAATTATAATATGAAAAAATGAGAGGTTGATAATTAAATCATATATTTTATCAAGACTAAAAAATAAAAATATCTAAATTTTATTAAAAATAAGAAATTTTTTATTATTAAATTGACATTGATAACTAAAA